>JBAIZL010000394.1:1275000-1307500 GCA_036971475.1 Prosapia bicincta
GTGAAGTATAGCAAAATAACAACAGATGCATACTTGATGAAGCAATAAGAGATAGAATAGCCACTCGTACCCTAAATAGCATCCTATGGGATATGAATATCTCAAAAGAAAACGAAAAGGGAATGTATAAATACAATTATTAAAAGTATTGTAATGTACAGAAGTGAAGTATAGCAAAATAACAACAGATGCATACTCGATGAAGCAATAAGAGATAGAATAGCCACTCGTACCTTAAATAGCATCCTATGGGATATGAATATCTCAAAAGAAAACGAAAAGGGAATGTATAAATACAATTATTAAAAGTATTGTAATATACAGAAGTGAAGTATAGCAAAATAACAACAGATGCATACTTGATGAAGCAATAAGAGATAGAATAGCCACTCGTACCTTAAATAGCATCCTATGGGATATGAATATCTCAAAAGAAAACGAAAAGGGAATGTATAAATACAATTATTAAAAGTATTGTAATGTACAGAAGTGAAGTATAGCAAAATAACAACAGATGCATACTTGATGAAGCAATAAGAGATAGAATAGCCACTCGTACCTTAAATAGCATCCTATGGGATATGAATATCTCAAAAGAAAACGAAAAGGGAATGTATAAATACAATTATTAAAAGTATTGTAATGTACAGAAGTGAAGTATAGCAAAATAACAACAGATGCATACTTGATGAAGCAATAAGAGGTAGAATAGCCACTCGTACCTTAAATAGCATCCTATGGGATATGAATATCTCAAAAGAAAACGAAAAGGGAAGGTATAAATACAATTATTAAAAGTATTGTAATGTACAGAAGTGAAGTATAGCAAAATAACAACAGATGCATACTTGATGAAGCAATAAGAGATAGAATAGCCACTCGTACCTTAAATAGCATCCTATTGGATATGAATATCTCAAAAGAAAACGAAAAGGGAATGTATAAATACAATTATTAAAAGTATTGTAATGTACAGAAGTGAAGTATAGCAAAATAACAACAGATGCATACTTGATGAAGCAATAAGAGATAGAATAGCCACTCGTACCTTAAATAGCATCCTATTGGATATGAATATCTCAAAAGAAAACGAAAAGGGAAGGTATAAATACAATTATTAAAAGTATTGTAATGTACAGAAGTGAAGTATAGCAAAATAACAACAGATGCATACTTGATGAAGCAATAAGAGATAGAATAGCCACTCGTACCTTAAATAGCATCCTATTGGATATGAATATCTCAAAAGAAAACGAAAAGGGAATGTATAAATACAATTATTAAAAGTATTGTAATGTACAGAAGTGAAGTATAGCAAAATAACAACAGATGCATACTTGATGAAGCAATAAGAGGTAGAATAGCCACTCGTACCTTAAATAGCATCCTATGGGATATGAATATCTCAAAAGAAAACGAAAAGGGAATGTATAAATACAATTATTAAAAGTATTGTAATGTACAGAAGTGAAGTATAGCAAAATAACAACAGATGCATACTTGATGAAGCAATAAGAGATAGAATAGCCACTCGTACCTTAAATAGCATCCTATGGGATATGAATATCTAAAAAGAAAACGAAAAGGGAATGTATAAATACAATTATTAAAAGTATTGTAATGTACAGAAGTGAAGTATAGCAAAATAACAACAGATGCATACTTGAAGCAATAAGAGATAGAATAGCCACTCATACCTTAAATAGCATCCTATGGGATGTGAATATCTCAAAAGAAAACGAAAAGGGAATGTATAAATACAATTATTAAAAGTATTGTAATGTACAGAAGTGAAGTATAGCAAAATAACAACAGATGCATACTTGAAGCAATAAGAGATAGAATAGCCACTCATACCTTAAATAGCATCCTATGGGATGTGAATATCTCAAAAGAAAACGAAAAGGGAATGTATAAATACAATTATTAAAAGTATTGTAATGTACAGAAGTGAAGTATAGCAAAATAACAACAGATGCATACTTGAAGCAATAAGAGATAGAATAGCCACTCATACCTTAAATAGCATCCTATGGGATGTGAATATCTCAAAAGAAAACGAAAAGGGAATGTATAAATACAATTATTAAAAGTATTGTAATGTACAGAAGTGAAGTATAGCAAAATAACAACAGATGCATACTTGAAGCAATAAGAGATAGAATAGCCACTCATACCTTAAATAGCATCCTATGGGATGTGAATATCTCAAAAGAAAACGAAAAGGGAATGTATAAATACAATTATTAAAAGTATTGTAATGTACAGAAGTGAAGTATAGCAAAATAACAACAGATGCATACTTGATGAAGCAATAAGAGATAGAATAGCCACTCATACCTTAAATAGCATCCTATGGGATGTGAATATCTCAAAAGAAAACGAAAAGGGAATGTATAAATACAATTATTAAAAGTATTGTAATGTACAGAAGTGAAGTATAGCAAAATAACAACAGATGCATACTTGAAGCAATAAGAGATAGAATAGCCACTCATACCTTAAATAGCATCCTATGGGATGTGAATATCTCAAAAGAAAACGAAAAGGGAATGTATAAATACAATTATTAAAAGTATTGTAATGTACAGAAGTGAAGTATAGCAAAATAACAACAGATGCATACTTGAAGCAATAAGAGATAGAATAGCCACTCATACCTTAAATAGCATCCTATGGGATGTGAATATCTCAAAAGAAAACGAAAAGGGAATGTATAAATACAATTATTAAAAGTATTGTAATGTACAGAAGTGAAGTATAGCAAAATAACAACAGATGCATACTTGAAGCAATAAGAGATAGAATAGCCACTCATACCTTAAATAGCATCCTATGGGATGTGAATATCTCAAAAGAAAACGAAAAGGGAATGTATAAATACAATTATTAAAAGTATTGTAATGTACAGAAGTGAAGTATAGCAAAATAACAACAGATGCATACTTGAAGCAATAAGAGATAGAATAGCCACTCATACCTTAAATAGCATCCTATGGGATGTGAATATCTCAAAAGAAAACGAAAAGGGAATGTATAAATACAATTATTAAAAGTATTGTAATGTACAGAAGTGAAGTATAGCAAAATAACAACAGATGCATACTTGAAGCAATAAGAGATAGAATAGCCACTCATACCTTAAATAGCATCTTATGGGATGTGAATATCTCAAAAGAAAACGAAAAGGGAATGTATAAATACAATTATTAAAAGTATTGTAATGTACAGAAGTGAAGTATAGCAAAATAACAACAGATGCATACTTGAAGCAATAAGAGATAGAATAGCCACTCATACCTTAAATAGCATCCTATGGGATGTGAATATCTCAAAAGAAAACGAAAAGGGAATGTATAAATACAATTATTAAAAGTATTGTAATGTACAGAAGTGAAGTATAGCAAAATAACAACAGATGCATACTTGAAGCAATAAGAGATAGAATAGCCACTCATACCTTAAATAGCATCCTATGGGATGTGAATATCTCAAAAGAAAACGAAAAGGGAATGTATAAATACAATTATTAAAAGTATTGTAATGTACAGAAGTGAAGTATAGCAAAATAACAACAGATGCATACTTGATGAAGCAATAAGAGATAGAATAGCCACTCATACCTTAAATAGCATCCTATGGGATGTGAATATCTCAAAAGAAAACGAAAAGGGAATGTATAAATACAATTATTAAAAGTATTGTAATGTACAGAAGTGAAGTATAGCAAAATAACAACAGATGCATACTTGATGAAGCAATAAGAGATAGAATAGCCACTCGTACCTTAAATAGCATCCTATGGGATATGAATATCTCAAAAGAAAACGAAAAGGGAATGTATAAATACAATTATTAAAAGTACTGTAATGTACAGAAGTGAAGTATAGCAAAATAACAACAGATGCATACGTGATGAAGCAATAAGAGATAGAATAGCCACTCGTACCTTAAATAGCATCCTATGGGATGTGAATATCTCAAAAGAAAACGAAAAGGGAATGTATAAATACAATTATTAAAAGTATTGTAATGTACAGAAGTGAAGTATAGCAAAATAACAACAGATGCATACTTGATGAAGCAATAAGAGATAGAATAGCCACTCGTACCTTAAATAGCATCCTATGGGATATGAATATCTCAAAAGAAAACGAAAAGGGAATGTATAAATACAATTATTAAAAGTATTGTAATGTACAGAAGTGAAGTATAGCAAAATAACAACAGATGCATACTTGATGAAGCAATAAGAGATAGAATAGCCACTCGTACCTTAAATAGCATCCTATGGGATATGAATATCTCAAAAGAAAACGAAAAGGGAATGTATAAATACAATTATTAAAAGTATTGTAATGTACAGAAGTGAAGTATAGCAAAATAACAACAGATGCATACTTGATGAAGCAATAAGAGATAGAATAGCCACTCGTACCTTAAATAGCACCCTATGGGATATGAATATCTCAAAAGAAAACGAAAAGGGAATGTATAAATACAATTATTAAAAGTATTGTAATGTACAGAAGTGAAGTATAGCAAAATAACAACAGATGCATACTTGATGAAGCAATAAGAGATAGAATAGCCACTCGTACCTTAAATAGCATCCTATGGGATATGAATATCTCAAAAGAAAACGAAAAGGGAATGTATAAATACAATTATTAAAAGTATTGTAATGTACAGAAGTGAAGTATAGCAAAATAACAACAGATGCATACTTGATGAAGCAATAAGAGATAGAATAGCCACTCGTACCTTAAATAGCACCCTATGGGATATGAATATCTCAAAAGAAAACGAAAAGGGAATGTATAAATACAATTATTAAAAGTATTGTAATGTACAGAAGTGAAGTATAGCAAAATAACAACAGATGCATACTTGATGAAGCAATAAGAGATAGAATAGCCACTCGTACCTTAAATAGCATCCTATGGGATATGAATATCTCAAAAGAAAACGAAAAGGGAATGTATAAATACAATTATTAAAAGTATTGTAATGTACAGAAGTGAAGTATAGCAAAATAACAACAGATGCATACTTGATGAAGCAATAAGAGATAGAATAGCCACTCGTACCTTAAATAGCATCCTATGGGATATGAATATCTCAAAAGAAAACGAAAAGGGAATGTATAAATACAATTATTAAAAGTATTGTAATGTACAGAAGTGAAGTATAGCAAAATAACAACAGATGAATGCTTGATGAAGCAATAAGAGATAGAATAGCCACTCGTACCTTAAATAGCATCCTATGGGATATGAATATCTCAAAAGAAAACGAAAAGGGAATGTATAAATACAATTATTAAAAGTATTGTAATGTACAGAAGTGAAGTATAGCAAAATAACAACAGATGCATACTTGATGAAGCAATAAGAGATAGAATAGCCACTCGTACCTTAAATAGCATCCTATGGGATATGAATATCTCAAAGGAAAACGAAAAGGGAATGTATAAATACAATTATTAAAAGTATTGTAATGTACAGAAGTGAAGTATAGCAAAATAACAACAGATGCATACTTGATGAAGCAATAAGAGATAGAATAGCCACTCGTACCTTAAATAGCATCCTATGGGATATGGATATCTCAAAAGAAAACGAAAAGGGAATGTATAAATACAATTATTAAAAGTATTGTAATGTACAGAAGTGAAGTATAGCAAAATAACAACAGATGCATGCTTGATGAAGCAATAAGAGATAGAATAGCCACTCGTACCTTAAATAGCATCCTATGGGATATGAATATCTCAAAAGAAAACGAAAAGGGAATGTATAAATACAATTATTAAAAGTATTGTAATGTACAGAAGTGAAGTATAGCAAAATAACAACAGATGCATACTTGATGAAGCAATAAGAGATAGAATAGCCACTCGTACCTTAAATAGCATCCTATGGGATATGAATATCTCAAAAGAAAACGAAAAGGGAATGTATAAATACAATTATTAAAAGTATTGTAATGTACAGAAGTGAAGTATAGCAAAATAACAACAGATGCATACTTGATGAAGCAATAAGAGATAGAATAGCCACTCGTACCTTAAATAGCATCCTATGGGATGTGAATATCTCAAAAGAAAACGAAAAGGGAATGTATAAATACAATTATTAAAAGTATTGTAATGTACAGAAGTGAAGTATAGCAAAATAACAACAGATGCATACTTGATGAAGCCATAAGAGATAGAATAGCCACTCGTACCTTAAATAGCATCCTATGGGATATGAATATCTCAAAAGAAAACGAAAAGGGAATGTATAAATACAATTATTAAAAGTATTGTAATGTACAGAAGTGAAGTATAGCAAAATAACAACAGATGCATACTTGATGAAGCAATAAGAGATAGAATAGCCACTCGTACCTTAAATAGCACCCTATGGGATATGAATATCTCAAAAGAAAACGAAAAGGGAATGTATAAATACAATTATTAAAAGTATTGTAATGTACAGAAGTGAAGTATAGCAAAATAACAACAGATGCATACTTGATGAAGCAATAAGAGATAGAATAGCCACTCGTACCTTAAATAGCATCCTATGGGATATGAATATCTCAAAAGAAAACGAAAAGGGAATGTATAAATACAATTATTAAAAGTATTGTAATGTACAGAAGTGAAGTATAGCAAAATAACAACAGATGCATACTTGATGAAGCAATAAGAGATAGAATAGCCACTCGTACCTTAAATAGCATCCTATGGGATATGAATATCTCAAAAGAAAACGAAAAGGGAATGTATAAATACAATTATTAAAAGTATTGTAATGTACAGAAGTGAAGTATAGCAAAATAACAACAGATGCATGCTTGATGAAGCAATAAGAGATAGAATAGCCACTCGTACCTTAAATAGCATCCTATGGGATATGAATATCTCAAAAGAAAACGAAAAGGGAATGTATAAATACAATTATTAAAAGTATTGTAATGTACAGAAGTGAAGTATAGCAAAATAACAACAGATGCATACTTGATGAAGCAATAAGAGATAGAATAGCCACTCGTACCTTAAATAGCATCCTATGGGATATGAATATCTCAAAAGAAAACGAAAAGGGAATGTATAAATACAATTATTAAAAGTATTGTAATGTACAGAAGTGAAGTATAGCAAAATAACAACAGATGCATACTTGATGAAGCAATAAGAGATAGAATAGCCACTCGTACCTTAAATAGCATCCTATGGGATATGAATATCTCAAAAGAAAACGAAAAGGGAATGTATAAATACAATTATTAAAAGTATTGTAATGTACAGAAGTGTAGTATAGCAAAATAACAACAGATGCATACTTGATGAAGCAATAAGAGATAGAATAGCCACTCGTACCTTAAATAGCATCCTATGGGATATGAATATCTCAAAAGAAAACGAAAAGGGAATGTATAAATACAATTATTAAAAGTATTGTAATGTACAGAAGTGAAGTATAGCAAAATAACAACAGATGCATACTTGATGAAGCAATAAGAGATAGAATAGCCACTCGTACCTTAAATAGCATCCTATGGGATATGAATATCTCAAAAGAAAACGAAAAGGGAATGTATAAATACAATTATTAAAAGTATTGTAATGTACAGAAGTGAAGTATAGCAAAATAACAACAGATGCATACTTGATGAAGCAATAAGAGATAGAATAGCCACTCGTATCTTAAATAGCATCCTATGGGATATGAATAACTCAAAAGAAAACGAAAAGGGAATGTATAAATACAATTATTAAAAGTATTGTAATGTACGGAAGTGAAGTATAGCAAAATAACAACAGATGCATACTTGATGAAGCACTAAGAGATAGAATAGCCACTCGTATCTTAAATAGCATCCTATGGGATATGAATAACTCAAAAGAAAACGAAAAGGGAATGTATAAATACAATTATTAAAAGTATTGTAATGTACAGAAGTGAAGTATAGCAAAATAACAACAGATGCATACTTGATGAAGCAATAAGAGATAGAATAGCCACTCGTACCTTAAATAGCATCCTATGGGATATGAATATCTCAAAAGAAAACGAAAAGGGAATGTATAAATACAATTATTAAAAGTATTGTAATGTACAGAAGTGTAGTATAGCAAAATAACAATCGATCGGAAAAAGTACTGAATGCGACGGAGACGGACTTTTGGAGTAGATCTGCAAGATGGGCAAAGATTGAAAGAGTTCCAAATAAGAGAAGTTGTGGATTCCCCACACACAATAACGGAAAAGATAAAACCTTAACAGTTATTATGGTACGGTCATGTAGCGGATGCCTGGACAAAGCAGATATTGAGGTGGAAACCTCAGAGGAAGCGATAAAAGGTCGTCCAAGAAAGAACTCGATGATGGAATTAACAACGCGATGGAAGAGAGAGAGACCTGGAACAGGATGGACAGGGAGAACTGTAGAATGGATGTCGAAAAACATCGAAGAACGTTTTGAAAATCGATAATATATTACATGTACTATCAATGTTTTGAGAATGGAGTTATTCTAAAACGCGTCAACAAAGAAACATATTGTAATGTTAGGAAAGGCAGACAAATGTATATAATTAACAATTTTTAGAACTTATAATTGTAGTAAATTTTTAGATAACTTATATTAGTTTAACGTTAAAGAATATATGGAAATACCGTCCCCAAAAAATATGCTTAAATTGCAGTTTAAATATTCAGTTCTGTAGGCCTAGCTCCAAAAAGCCATGTTTGAAATCTCTATCGTATCTGCAAACATTCGAGTAAGTGGACTAACAATTGTGTTGGCGTTCAGTGGTAACTTGTAATTATTGAAATTTTAAGCAAAATCACAAATACCAAAATTAAAAAAAAATATATTGTATAAACTGAGAAATTCGTCAAATAAGTTGATTTTAATCACCTAATTCAAGGAAATTTACTTTTGTCATTTAATCAGCCCTAAGTCTGGATAAAGTGTGGGGGGGAGTTAGTTTAAAGTATAGGCTATATATTTATATTTGGGGCTGGTCAGATTATCGGCACGTTTTACAAGACGCCATTTAAAGTGGTTGAAAACGTCGACAGAAATATTAAATTAATTTCTCGTTAAAATTGTTGTCTCAGGGTTTTAACTTTATAAAAAAATGGAATCTAAGATTTAATTTTTTTATAGTTAAGATTTATCAACAAAAACTTTTAAATTTATTACTTATATTTAGAATAGACACAAAGTGATAATGCAAAGATGCTTAAGAAATATAAACTTACCCTAAACATGATGAAGACAAGCACTGACTGGGTATCCAAACGCTAGCCCACTAACTGAACCGCCTTATATAAGTATTATTAAACAAAATTCGAACTGTCGTCAATTTAAAGTACTTCCAACAGGTTTCAGCAAGGACACGCGAGGCCCCACCTACGCGCCACTGTAGTAGGCCTATCTCCGGAGAAAGTACGCTGCGCTAAGATAAGGTTTTCTCGGAACGTTCGGGTTTCTACGCCTATCACATTTCCGAAGAAACGAACACAAATTTCCCGGCGTGTTCTTACTACACTCGCAATGTAACTAAACTTCCGGACTTCGGGCATTCAAAGTAACCGACAGACGCTGGCTAGGGGCGGCTTCAGAATTTATTTTTTGGGTTTAGGGGAGTCGTGACTACCCATGGCGCCCTCCCCAAAAAATTGTTTAAAATTTAAATAATGTGATTTAGGGCATTTTTATTTTTAGGGCACATATATATGAAGTAAAAACACTTGTACTTATGTTACACTTGCCTATCTATAGTAGCATTTACTTGTATTATTATTGAGGATGACCGTTTCGGGAGTTGTGTCCGGTCTGAGTTTAATGAGACAAGTTGAGTTGACAAGTGTTTCTAGTTAAAAGATAGTAGCCCACGTGAAGATGGAATTCATTAATAAGAAGATATAAGAAGATAACAATTAAAATTTGCTCTTATTGTTGCTAGATTCATCCTATAATATCGTGAGCATTACGTTTAATGTATAACATTTATCTTTTTCCATGATTGGCAATTAAATATTTTAACAAATAGATGTGTAAAGGTAGGGTAGCCGCTGGAGCCACTACTGACGCGGGGCCGCAACGAAGAGAGACGTCTGTTAGAGCTTTAACCCTCCCAGGAGAGGTTTCTTTTTAAAAGCTACAAAAACTACTTTAAAATCATTATGTTTATAAAAAATTTTCAAATTCTCATTCAAAATAAATAACTGTAACTTTAATATAGCTTTAATGTAAAACGAGTTGACAAGAATCTTAGAGCTGTTAATACAAGCATCAATATACATACACAATATCAAGGGAACAGTGGTGCAATATATTACAATAAAAATATTGCAAAAACCTCGATACCCCAAAAATAATGAAAAATAACTAATATTACAAGTCATCTAAGATGATCTTATGTACATTTCGATGGCCATTTCATCATCATCAGAGGATCTTATTACAAAGTTACAATCGAGTTAAAAATAATTTACAAACTAGACTGACGTAGGTTTGGTCTAATTTTGTAATAGGACCCTCTGATGATGCTGACGTAGTCATCGAAATATTCATGTGGGTTTAATCTTAGGTAATACGAGTTATTTTTGTGGTATTGGTGTTTTTGGCAGTATTTTGTTGTTCAGTTTATTATTGTTGTTGTTTAGAATATTAAACATGTACGGCAGAGGCAATACTTACACAAAAAGTAAGATATAATGAAAATGAAATATAATGTCAATGAATATATATACATACATATATATATATATATATATATATATATATATATATATATATAACAAAATATGTATTATTGTGTAGCAATGAAAAAAACAAGAGAAATACAAATACAAGAATAATTTATTGAATTATAAAATTCAAAGCTTTTCGTTGGGAAACAGTACCAACATCTTCAGAAATAATAAAGAAAAACAAGCATACAAGTGTTAGCTTGATCCAACAAACAATGTTTCCAAACTATTACAATGTTGTCAAATTTATTAATTTGCTGCCTTAATATTACATACAATGAATATGGTGTATATTTTTGATTTGATTTGTATCTGTTTATTTATCAATTTGTTATTAATATTATATTTATATATTTCTAAAACTTCATAAATATTCATTCTTAAGCCTTCGTTAATTTCTTTTTTAAGTATCATAATATCTATATTAGGAAATATATCATTATTATCAATACAATAATTAGCAAATTTCGATTTATATTCGTCTGGTGTTACATAAGCATTAAAATGCTCTTTATATCTATCTTCAAGTTTTTCCTTAGTTTGTGCAATATAAACTTTACTACAATAATCGCATTCTAATTTATATATATATAAAGAACTAAGTCAAAATACAAATACAAGAATTATAATTGAATTTACAATTCAAAGCTTTTCGTTTGCTAACAGTATCAACATCATCAGGAATATTAAACAATTCAGGAATTGTTTAATATTCCTGATGATGTTGGTACTGTTAGCCAACGAAAAGCCTCTGAATTGTAAACTCAATTATAAATCTTGTATTTGTATTTTGACTTAGTTCTTTATTAATACACAAGAATACATATTGCGATATATATATATACACTGTGTTTTCCATGCATGTAAATAATTTTATTATTATTATTCAATATATTTATTAATTTATTATTACTTCTATACGCAAATTTAGGGTTTGTACCCCTAAACAATTTTGTGATATTTTTTTATTTCATTACCAACAAATGTAAATGATGTCCACATTGTTTTATTATCATATTTTTTGAAAATTAAACTATTATGTTGTTTAATTAAAATATTATGATTAAATTCATCTACAGTTTTCCTTTTATAACCATTCTCTACTGCTGTTTGAAAATAATGTTTTCTCTTATTTTATTTCCATTATTCATAGGTATTTTATGCAATCTGTATAATAAATTGTATAATGCAGCCATTTTTTGATTATATGGATGATTGGAATATAAAGGAGAATATTTAATAATAATATAATCTTTGATTATATATATATTAAATACGGTGATATGTTTTCTTGTAATATAGTTAATAAATTAAAAATATTTCAAAAAACAAGAATACTTTTAATACATATTTATTCAAAGCTTTTCGCCGATAAAACAGTACCAGCATCTTCAGGAAAAATAAACATTATCTAACAAAATATTTTTACAATAATTAAATCATATGGACTACAAACAACCATATGTTTATAAGTATTGCACTTTATGTAATTTTTTCTATAGCATCAATGACCTTATAAACAAAATTACAAGATTATTTAACGAAACAAATTTACAAATTACTTACAAAACTGATAATAAAATTAAAAATTTAATAAACAATAACAATAATCAAAATAATATGCACGAAAGAAATGGTGTATATGGTATAAAATATCAAGATTGAAATAAATTATATGTAGGACAAACAAAAAAGAAATTAAAAGAAAGATACAAAGAACATTTAAACGCTTATATTAAACCAAACATATACAAATCAAATTTAGCTACTCATTGTATTAATAATATTCCTAAAATAGGAAATATGAAATTAATAAAATAATTAAACAAAGGATTAAAAATGAATGTATACGAAACATTGGAAATTCATAAACATTAAGTTAAAGATAGATTAATTGATGAACACATTCAAGCGAGATCAAGGCACCAAACTATTTATAAGGTCATTGATGTTATAGAAAAATATACATAAGTGCAATACTTATAAACATATGGTTCTTTGTAGTACATATGATTAAATTTTTGTAAAAATAATTTGTTAGATAATTATTTTCCTGAAGATGCTGGTACTGTTTTATCAGCGAAAAGCTTTGAATAATAATGTATGCATTAAAAGTATTCTTGTTTTTTAAATATTTTTAATATACATATATATTTTTAAGAAGAAAAATCTTCTTATGTAGAAGATGTTATTCTTTAATTAAGAAAAATCTTACTTGACATACCTGCAAGTAAATTTTTGAAAGCTTATTAACTATCACAAGTATATAATATTTAGCTTTAAATGTAAAATATGATACAGATATACATAAGGCTTACAGGTACACTGGTGCGTCTGTAACTTTAAGTAAAATTAGTAGATGGAAAAATTGACCACTAGTAAGATAAGTAAAATGAGCGGTGGAAGACGTTAAAAAACTTCGTCGCTCATTTTTCTCTTCGGATCTGCCATCCGCCCACCTTTGGGTCTAGGACAGCATAATTTCCGAGCCAGGGTCCCACTCTCGGTCCAGGAGATTTTGTCCCACAGCCATCCTCTGGTTATTTGTTTCTGAAATGATCACGTTCATCTGGAGACGGAATCTCTACATTCAATGTTGCAATAATCTGTCCGTCTCCACACCTTGAGAAACCCTGGTGTAAAGTATAGGCTTCCTTTATTTTGTCGAAAAAACAACCAATGTGGGTTTCGTGTCGCAGCGATGTTCTCAATAAATAAGTTGCCTGTTGCAGATTGAGCTATATTTTCAAACTAATTGAAGGAAAAGCCCACTTTAATGACCACAACCCACGCGCCTTTCAAGTGCCCTTGCATAATCCTTACTTGTTACTGTGAAAAGGAGAAATGTAGTTAGCAAAGGAAACGTCATTTTCTTTAAATATATTCTTGTAAACAATGAATCCGATTTAATTAATAATCACCATTCCACTGATTTAGACTTTGTTCATCGAGTAATCTTTGCATTTGGAATGAGTTTACATTTAGGACAAACAATATAGTCGTTTTATCAGGTTGTGTCCAACTTTAAAATTAAACCGGGGACGCTGTGGTCACCTTTGGGAACCACTCGGTGTTATTACATTCTCCAAGCAAAGCCCTTATTGGCTGCCGTCTTCACGCCTCCCTGTAGCCCTCAATAGAGTAGTTCTGCCAACAGATGTCTACTAATTCAACAAAGACCCAGCGTGCCCTTAAGTGCCATCCATTTGAATACTTTGAGCGTAGGGTTAAGGGCTAGACTGGAGTAAAATGGACTTCATTTTTAAATTTTGTCTTGTGGTATCAACTAATCAACAGCCATAATTCCAGAATACCTGCGAGCTAACCCCGCCCCACAGAAAAAAAATTAGGTTGCGGTACTGTTTATTAGATTTAAGATATGTTAAATACAAAACTAAAAATACGTTTATAACAATTTGCTATAAGCTTGTAGTTGGAGTTTAGTATTTACTTATGGTAATATCAGACAAGAGAGACGGCAATCGTCATAGGTTGGGTTTCGTAACACTGAGGGAAGCACTTCATTCTACAAGTACACTTGCAACGTTGTACAGATATGCACAAGGATGTGTGAGTATGACTTATAGGTTTAACAAAAGCCTTTGATAATGCTAGGCACGAATAAATACTTGAATCATTGCATATGATCGGAATCTACTATAGAGACGGTATACAATAGTGAGGCGAGGTGGGGTGTAGTGAGGTGATTTCTAGAGAGCATTTTACTTTGCTTAACTTCTGCCTTCACTTCTTACAACATTTTGTAAATATGAGCTTGTTTTATTTAGTTAGTGTTCAAATTAGTTACGAAGTAATGGCTGAACGGTGTTTTGTGTACAAATTATTATAAATATTATATATATTATAACATAAAGTACGAGGCAGAGTAAATTCAGTTAGTTGCTAAAATAATTATCCGTAGGATTAGCAAAGAAAGACACAAATAGTTTTGTAAAGTGCCGACAAAGCAGGTACCATCCATTATCCTTTTCCGGGAAAGCTATAAACTGTGTGCCGGCAATTTGACAATAGAAGGGTCCAAACTTATTAAGACGGGAAAATCCACTGATCGATATAGCCTGGGAAAATAACCGTTAGATGGCTAACTGTGGAAACTTACAAAGAACACATTGGTAGGGGGAGAGATTAGGGATTTCAATAAAAACTAAATGATCGAGAGACAGGGGGAAGTTTTTGAAGGGAACTCGAGAAGAAGGCAGTCGGATTGGTGGGGACAAGGATTGGAGTGTTGTAAAAAGAATAAATTGTTAAATTAAGTAAAGTTTTTTATAAGTAAATTTTAAAAAGTGCGACGTAAAAGTTTTTTTAGAAATATAAAGTAATTTTTTTTTATGTGTCAAGTGTAAATACAGAAAGTAACAAAGGCCAAGACTCCAGGGACTTTTCAGAACAATAAATATTATTTGAATATAAGTGTAGCCAACAGACATCTATATTTTAGTTCAGAACAAATTTAATTTCATTACCATTTATAGAATCGGTTCCCATGAAATTTCTCGAGCAATGATGATTAAGATAAAGTATCTTAATTAGATTCATTTTAAAGCTTCAGGGCTAAAGACGGTGAAAAAACTATCAGATATCTCAAAAGTTATCTGGGCTTTGTCCCACTGATTTTGATAGTTCCTATGATTTTCTAATAATTATATCACTAAAGTGGGTTTTATAATAAGTACGCCCTAAATGCCAGATGGTGATTAATAAAAATATCAGTAGGGGATAAGATCAGCTGATGTAAACAGCTGATGTGAATTTGATTGTTTACTTATTTTAGTGTTCTGTTTAACTGAAAATGTTGAAATGTATCTAATAGAGGAAGGCTGAGAGTTTGTGTAAACTTATTTGGGAATGGTGTGCAGTAGAAATAGTGGTTACGGATAGTTTACAAGAACATTGCGCAATCTATTGTTTATGTTTGTTGATTTACTGTTCTGCTTAACTGAAATGAATCGTAATGGAGGAAGACCGCGAAATCGTAGACGAGTAGGTTAACAAAGAGAAAGGTTAATGATCATTTACAATGCAGGAGGGGATGATGAACATATGCACCATTTTAGGCACCCTCTAAATAATTTAAACTATGTGATTCAGTATAGTGTTAGGAGGCTTGACCAAAGCTGCCAGCATTGTAATGCACTTCATTTTCCCAGTGAGTTAATAAGAGGCACTTTAACTGATGTTGCCACAATGGGTTGGTATTGCTACTACAGGTCAGGGCAAGCATAGAATTGCTACATTTAATGTTGAACAGTAATGATTTTTTGAAAATATCAGAAAATATAACAGCGCCATGGCTTTTACGTCATTTTCAGCGTGCAACAACACAGATATCTGGCAACAGTTCTTATACCTCTAAGGTGCAAGGCCAGATTTATAGGGATAGCTCAGACCTCTATTCTTTATAGCATGCAATGTATTAGTATTTATTTTATATTATTAATATGGTATTTAAACTATTAGGAAGTATTTAACTGTGAGTAATTCATTTCATTTTATTGTAATAACTAAGAAGCATGACCTCCTAATATATATATACATTTTGTGTGTGTGTATGTGTGTGAGTGTGTGTTTTTGTTTGTGTCTGTGTATATGTATTTGTATGTATGTATGTATATATATATGTGTGTGTGTGTGTGTGTGTGTGTTGTGTTTGTGTGTGTGTTGTGTTTGTGTGTGAGTGTGAGAGTGTGTGTGTTTGTGTGTGTGTGTGTGTGTTGTAACGGTCTCATGTACCGTGACAAATAGGAAATAAATAATTTCCTGTTTTTAAGTAATAAAGTTGATTTTTAAATTAATCAAGTTTGGAGTTATACAAATAATAAAGAGTGAAAAATTAAATAAAACCTTAAATAGAATAATTAAGCTAAATTAAAAAATATTAAAGAATAAATTTGTAATAACTAGCTAATTTTGATCATCGGGAGTGAGGCGAAAATTTTTTAAGTGCTTAAAAAAGCTATCTTAAGAACCAAACCACGTAGAACTTTCATCGACATTTTAAAAGAACCAGAATAAGCCAGAATAAACATTAGAGAAAACAAAATTTGAAAAACTTAAAAAACAAAAACGTTACAGCAGTTTTAATAAAATAGACATTTTTCAGTGTTCCAAAAATGATAATCAAACCCTGCAAGCTAAAACAGATTCGTTGCCCGACTTGCCTGTGCAAGGAATAAATCCAAAGATAGCAAGTATTGCAGGCGGGGTGAGGTAGGTTAAATTCACCGCTATATATACTAGGTCTCTAAGACTTTAGAGACAGTCTGAAATAAATTTGAATACGAGGTGCCGCGGGACGCTATGCTGGACCGCGAGTAGGACCGTCACCAGGCCAGATGGACCAAACCTCGACGCTTTCGACGTCCAGGACTACCAAGGGATGAAGGCTCCAGACTCAGCCTCCAGGACGCGGGAATGGAGAAAAACCACCACCGATGAACCAGGGATGGCGACTTCCGATGTCCAAGGACCAGGGAATCCAGACGAGGGACTCCAGGACCGGCAGGAACATCTTTGGCAAGTCATTTTCTTTATTCGATACCAATTACGTCAAATTTAGTTAGTTAATTTTATTAAATTCAAACAAATATTCAAGCTTAAACAATGACTTCACTCTTTATAAAATTTTAATAAATTGTATGCTAAATAAAATGAATTTATGTGATCAGAATATTTCAAATGATAAATATTAAACTTACAAAGGGTTTTTGGCCATAAGCCATTTATTTTCAAGGAAATAAGAATTCTTAGAATATTATAAATTTAAAAATTAAGTGTCATAAACACGAATTTACCAATTCAATATAGAAGATAAATTTTTATTATGTATAATTTGGAAAATAATTTTATGTTTAAGTAAATGTAATTGACATATATGAAAATTATAAGTTTTTAAAGCATGAGCAACAACAAATTATTTAGTGAACTGTTTTGTTAATATAATTGTGTTGTATTTGAAAGGATAAATTTTCTTTTTTATTTAAATAAATAGAGTTAAATATGTTATAAAAATCAACAGTATTTGCATTTCATCCTGTGTCGAATAATCAATAAAAACTGTTTAGCTTTTTCCAACTAATATGAAAATGATTATTAAATCAGTAAACAAATTTAATTAAATTTCATTAAATGATAATAGTTAAAGCCTAATGTTTTTAAAGAGTTTCTCTCAACTAACTTCATGAGCTAGCCTAAAGATTAGTTGGTTTTTTGTATAAAAGTCCAGAGATTTATCTACTGGCAGATTGTGTTTAAAAGGACACAGGAGCCTTTTAAAATAGGTAATTTAAACACGATCATATTTTGCACGTTCCCTTGCTGTCTCTGCCGATCATCATCAGGTGGTAAGACTCTGTGAATATTTTGTGTATTATTTTAAATGTGTTTCTTTCCAGCTGACTATTGAAATGACATGTGTGACTATATCTAGACCATACATAATTGATAAACCAATTTTGAAGAATTTATACTTATTTTAAATAGTAGTCAGCGGGAATAGGCTTGTTTTGGGCCTGGCCCTACGAGCGGGAAATATACACGTAACTCAGGGAGTTTAGCACGGTTTAACAAGCGGGGTGATTGGCAGATGTTTGGTTTGTTTATAAATAAGTTTTTTAAGCAACAAAATTTTGGTATTCTGCGAGAAAGGATATCAAATAAAAGGTAGGGTGGGACGTTGCAGTGTGTGTATATGTGTGGTGTGTGTGTGTGTGTGTGTGTGTGTGTGTGTGTGTGTGTGTGTGGTGTGTGTGTGTGTGAGAGAGAGAGAGAGGAAAAGAGGGAGAGAGAGAGGAAAAGAGGGAGAGAGAGAGAGCACACAATGATTACGGTGTGTGTGTGTGTGTGTGTGTGTGTATGTGTGTGTGTGTGTGTGTGTGTGTGAGAGAGAGAGAGAGAGGAAAAGAGAGAGAGCACCTAATGATTGCGATGTGTGTGTGTGTGTGTGAGAGAGGGGGAGTGAGATAGGGATCGTTTCAAGTGTGTGGGTGTGTGTGTGTGTGTGTGATATTTAACACACTTCTAGGAGAAACCGCTGTTGCATGACGATAAATGGAGAAGCAATAGCATAGTAATGCTGACGACATTGTGTGGTAGTCGCTAGTAAAGCAAAGGCGTTATATTCTCTAGTGATTAGAATAAAAAGAAGAAATTAAGAATATCGGCTACAAGTAAACATCCAAAACACAAATTGGTTATTACAGAAAGAAGACAGTTGGATCAATGAATTGAATGAGAAGATTCGTACACCTTTCTAGGAGCAACAATAAATTTAAGATGGAACCGAGTAAAGGAAATACTTAAAAGAATACAACGATCAGCGAATCGTTTACTTTTAAATTTATAATTAAAACTAAATTAAATTTGTGGAATATTGCTGAAACAACGTTACTGAGCACACATTATGTTTATTAGGGTCTAAGTTACCCGCAGGGAGTGTTGTTGGGTAGGTGTCACCAGTTTTGAAGACAGGCTCAATAATGTGGCCACAGCGTATGCGATGCGATCGTATTAGGCTGATAATTTATTATAAATTTTTTTTGGTATATTTGTAGTTGTATATTGCAAGAGTATGTCGAAATCTGGGCCTTTTATGTGTAGAATCTTTATGTTGCAATTGACGTCCATTAACGTTTGTTCTATCTGAAAACCTATAATTTAAAGAAATATTAAAAAGTTCACATTTCACATAAATGTTTTACCTTAGTTCATAAGTCCCTGAAACAATGGCAATTTATATATTTTCTGGTACAGAAGAACCAAAACAGAGATGCTCGAAAACCGATCCCAGTATAAACAGCCATTTTTGTACCTTCAAAAGACCAGTTTCAGAACGGAAATAATTGGTTGTGTAATAAGGATGTCGACAACGTACGTAAAATGAAGAAGACCCATAAAGAATGAAATATGAGAATTTCAAGATGAAACACCGACGATCGGCAAATGATCACAGTTAAACTGCGTTTGCAAATGCAATAAATCTTCTGGCATTAGACAGGGATTTGGATTCGAGTGCTTAAGCTGATTGGGATTTTCCTTTTGAATTTGGAAAGATATTGATGACTACAATAAAACGACAATTTTCATTTACGGTGAATTTGAAAATGGTAAAAAACCAAATCAATAAAGAGATTTATTATGAACAATAGCAACAAATCACTAAATCAGTTGTGAATAATGAGAGATAACCTCTCTTCATACTTAGAGAGAAATCTTCGAGAGATATAATCTTAATTCTATCATGTTTTGTTAAGTTACGTAAAGTCACAAGTTGGTGTCTATTTTTTGTTTTTTACAATGTTGTTTTACTGTCCAATGCTTTAATGTTTCATAAAAACGTTTCGAATGATTGTGAAGTAATGCTATAAATGTTCTTTTTAGTATTGTTTGGTTTTATTGTGAAAAGCTATCGTATGCGACCTGTGTGTTATATGGTTAGGCACATGTGGGATGAAGTTATTTTGGCAGCTTTAAGGTGGGGCAGGAGTAGCTTGTGTATGTAAATAAAGTGACATAACCTATGCGTTAAAACAGCTGTTCTACCACATAACCTATAACACAAAATCAGCTGTTTTATGAAATCATATGTTATTACTTATCTTAAGCCAAATGGGAAAAAATAGCTATATTGCATATTTCGTCCCTTTTGTGAGATATTTGTCTCCCGCATAAACTAAAATTAGTTCATTAAATTTAATTAATAAATTAATATTTGAAAAAACTGTATTAACATCAAGTGTCATCCACTAATACTTAATAAATGTATTTGATCTAGAGTGGATGAATAAAAAGTATTTTAATAACGATTGAAAATTTGAACAAGATATGTATAGGGGAGAGTGTGAACTTATAGAAGGAATTAAAAAAATATCAGAAAATCAGGTATTGCATCGTTCTCTTTTATGAGTATTTTCATTTTATTTACAGCCATAAATGAATTCTTAAATTGCACTCAGTTAATGGTGTTAATAATAGACCTTGGGCCAAGTGTCCGGTCACGACCTTGAGGGGAGCGTGGACTTGTCAATCAGGTAAACGTGTCAGCGTGGAATGTTGTTCGATATGTACCAGTTCCAAGTACCCCAGTCCCGTACTATCAAGAAGGGAGCCCGCTTCGACATGATAAGCAAGTAACTAGGTAGTTAACTTCCTGAAGCTACTTTGGTCATCAATATGTTTCTCAACCCTCAAACATTCTTTACCGTGATTTAAGTTGATGGTCACAAACAAATTTTTGATTATCAACAATCTCTGATAGGAAAATGCTTGTCTCCACAGGTAAAGATTCATCTTTGCACTCCGACGATGCTTCTCTCTGATATCTTTTTGCTTGTAATACTGAAGGATACATTATACACAAAGATACATTATACACAAAGATACATTATACACAAAGATACATTATACACAAAGATACATTATACACAAAGATACATTATACACAAAGATACATTATACACGAAGATACATTATACACGAAGATACATTATACACAAAGATACATTATACACAAAGATACATTATACACAAAGATACATTATACACAAAGATACATTATAGACAAAGATACATTATACACAAAGATACATTATACACAAAGATACATTATACACAAAGATACTATATACACAAAGATACATTATAAACAAAGATACATTATACACAAAGATACATTATACACGAAGATACATTATACACGAAGATACATTATACACGAAGATACATTATACACGAAGATACATTATACACAAAGATACATTATACACAAAGATACATTATACACAAAGATACATTATAAACAAAGATACATTATAGACAAAGATACATTATACACAAAGATACATTATACACAAAGATACATTATACACAAAGATACATTATACACAAAGATACATTATACACAAAGATACATTATAGACAAAGATACATTATAGACAAAGATACATTATACACAAAGATACATTATACACAAAGATACATTATACACAAAGATACATTATACACAAAGATACATTATACACAAAGATACATTATACACAAAGATACATTATACACAAAGATACATTATACACAAAGATACATTATACACAAAGATACATTATACACAAAGATACATTATACACAAAGATACATTATACACAAAGATACATTATACACAAAGATACATTATACACAAAGATACATTATACACAAAGATACATTATACACAAAGATACATTATACACAAAGATACATTATACACAAAGATACATTATACACAAAGATACATTATACACAAAGATACATTATACACAAAGATACATTATACACAAAGATACATTATACACAAAGATACATTATACACAAAGATACATTATACACAAAGATACATTATACACAAAGATACATTATACACAAAGATACATTATACACAAAGATACATTATACACAAAGATACATTATACACAAAGATACATTATACACAAAGATACATTATACACAAAGATACATTATACACAAAGATACATTATACACAAAGATACATTATACACAAAGATACATTATACACAAAGATACATTATACACAAAGATACATTATACACAAAGATACATTATACACAAGAAACAAGCAAATACAAATTATAAACCCTTGCTACAAATATTTACATAATCTTTATGTGCATTTCAGTTAGCATCATCCGAAGGTTACAAATAAACTGTTTTGGCAAGAAAAATGTTGGTAATTTACTTTTCTAAAACAGCTAGATATTTGTATGGAACATGCCAAAACATGTCCTATAGCTATTTTCATTGATATTTTTTTATATTTTGTCGGAACATTATTTTTTATCAATTTCTAGTTCAAATTTAAATATAGACTACATATTAAGATTCTAGTTAGGATAGATTTGGTTGTAGTTTTATAGATTACTATATACTTTACATAGATTAAAATATACCTATAAAAGTGTCCAATCAAGATAGATTAGTAATTTTATACGTTACAGTTAAATGTATACATTGACAATCAAATATATCCTGATTGGATGCTTCATAGGTAAAATTGAATATAGGTATATAAGATTTTTGATTCATTTTAAACGCATTCCATTGAGGGTGGGTCTCTGCAAATTTACCAAAGTTTTGGTTCCTAAAACGCCAACTACAGTTGTGACGTCACTATTTCACTCCGCGGACGTTGCACAACTTGCAACTACACTCTGAATTTATATCCAACTTTAATTTTATAAAAATTAATGTTCCAACAAACAAAATTTAAAAAATGAAAATAGCCTCACGACATGTTTTGGAATGTTTCATTCAAATATCTGTTTTAGAAATGTAAACAATTAACCAAAATTGTATTTAAAATGTCTCAAGCCAAAATAGTAAATTTTGAATAAATACAAACATAAACTCAATTTCAAATCACATGAAACTGTAGAAAACTGTTTTTTTTTTTAAACAACAAAGGACTATATTCTACACTAAATTTCTATATAGCCTAGCTGTCTACAATGTAGTTACAAAGTGTCAGACTAGGAGAGGAAAAAAGTCTGGTACTACCGAAACTCAAATGAGCTAAAACGTTCCCGAGCTCGAATGAGCTAAAGGGTTCCTGAGCACCAATTGGCTTGAAAGTTCCCGAGCTTCAATGAGCTTAAAAGTTCCTGAGCTCCAATGAGCTTAAAAGTTCCCGAGCTCGAATGAGCTAAAGGGTTCCTGAGCTCCAATTGGCTTGAAAGTTCCCGAGTTTCAATGAGCTTAAAAGTTCCCGAGCTCCAATGAGCTTAAAAGTTCCCGAGCTCGAATGAGCTAAAGGGTTCCTGAGCTCCAATTGGCTTGAAAGTTCCCGAGCTTCAATGAGCTTAAAAGTTCCTGAGCTCCAATGAGCTTAAAAGTTCCCGAGCTCGAATGAGCTAAAGGGTTCCTGAGCTCCAATTGGCTTGAAAGTTCCCGAGTTTCAATGAGCTTAAAAGTTCCCGAGCTCCAATGAGCTTAAAAGTTCCCGAGCTCGAATGAGTGTAAGGGTTCCTGAGCTCCAATTGGCTTGAAAGTTCCCGAGCTTCAATGAGCTTAAAAGTTCTCGAGCTCCAATGAGCTTAAAATTTCCCGAGCTCGAATGAGCTAAAGGGTTCCTGAGCACCAATTGGCTTGAAAGTTCCCGAGCTTCAATGAGCTTAAAAGTTCCTGAGCTCCAATGAGCTTAAAAGTTCCCGAGCTCGAATGAGCTAAAGGGTTCCTGAGCTCCAATTGGCTTGAAAGTTCCCGAGTTTCAATGAGCTTAAAAGTTCCCGAGCTCCAATGAGCTTAAAAGTTCCCGAGCTCGAATGAGCTAAAGGGTTCCTGAGCTCCAATTGGCTTGAAAGTTCCCGAGCTTCAATGAGCTTAAAAGTTCCCGAGCTCCAATGAGCTTAAAATTTCCCGAGCTCGAATGAGCTAAAGGGTTCCTGAGCACCAATTGGCTTGAAAGTTCCCGAGCTTCAATGAGCTTAAAAGTTCCTGAGCTCCAATGAGCTTAAAAGTTCCCGAGCTCGAATGAGCTAAAGGGTTCCTGAGCTCCAATTGGCTTGAAAGTTCCCGAGTTTCAATGAGCTTAAAAGTTCCCGAGCTCCAATGAGCTTAAAAGTTCCCGAGCTCGAATGAGTGTAAGGGTTCCTGAGCTCCAATTGGCTTGAAAGTTCCCGAGCTTCAATGAGCTTAAAAGTTCCTGAGCTCCAATGAGCTTAAAAGTTCCCGAGCTCGAATGAGCTAAAGGGTTCCTGAGCTCCAATTGGCTTGAAAGTTCCCGAGTTTCAATGAGCTTAAACGTTCCCGAGCTCCAATGAACTTAAAAGTTCCCGAGCTCGAATGAGCTAAAGGGTTCCTGAGCTCCAATTGGCTTGAAAGTTCCCGAGCTTCAATGAGCTTAAAAGTTCCCGAGCTCCAATGAGCTTAAAATTTCCCGAGCTCGAATGAGCTAAAGGGTTCTTGAGCACCAATTGGCTTGAAAGTTCCCGAGCTTCAATGAGCTTAAAAGTTCCTGAGCTCCAATGAGCTTAAAAGTTCCCGAGCTCGAATGAGCTAAAGGGTTCCTGAGCTCCAATTGGCTTGAAAGTTCCCGAGCTTCAATGAGCTTAAAAGTTCCCGAGCTCCAATGAGCTTAAAAGTTCCCGAGCTCGAATGAGCTAAAGGGTTCCTGAGCTCCAATTGGCTTGAAAGTTCCCGAGCTTCAATGAGCTTAAAAGTTCCTGAGCTCCAATGAGCTTAAAAGTTCCCGAGCTCGAATGAGCTAAAGGGTTCCTGAGCTCCAATTGGCTTGAAAGTTCCCGAGTTTCAATGAGCTTAAAAGTTCCCGAGCTCCAATGAGCTTAAAAGTTCCCGAGCTCGAATGAGCTAAAGGGTTCCTGAGCTCCAATTGGCTTGAAAGTTCCCGAGCTTCAATGAGCTTAAAAGTTCCCGAGCTCCAATGAGCTTAAAATTTCCCGAGCTCGAATGAGCTAAAGGGTTACTGAGCTCCAATTGGCTTGAAAGTTCCCGAGCTTCAATGAGGTTAAAAGTTCCTGAGCTCCAATGAGCTTAAAAGTTCCCGAGCTCGAATGAGCTAAAGGGTTCCTGAGCTCCAATTGGCTTGAAAGTTCCCGAGCTTCAATGAGGTTAAAAGTTCCTGAGCTCCAATGAGTTTAAACGGTCCCGAGCTCCAATGAGCTTTAATGTTCCCGAGCCCCAATGAACTTAAAAGTACCCGAGCTCTAATGGGCTTGAAATTTCCCTAGCTCTAATGAGCTTAAAATTTCCCGAGCTGAAATGAGCTTTAACGTTCCTGAGCTCCAATGAGCCTAAAAGTTCCCGAGCTCCAATGGGTTTGAAAGTTCCCTAGCTCTAATGAGCATACTTTAAGAGAATTGTTATTTCTTTGTAACCAAATCTTTTTTAGCCGGATACGTTGTGCTGTTTGCAATGTAGTTTGGTAAGAATTTCGTGGTAACAACACAAAGTATACACAGAAAAATGGAAACTTTCATAACTTATTTTGTGATAGGCCGATGAGAGTAGACGCGCTTAACGGGGCTATCTGCTTAGCTTCAGCAATCGTTTAGTTTTGGAGAGGCACTTTATTTTTCTCATAACCAAACCTTCTATTATAATCACATATATCATAGCTATAGCGTAATATATTATGAGATTATGGGGTCATCTCTGAAACATTAATTCATAAATTGACATGGATAAAGTTAGGTTATGTTTTTATGGGCGATATAGAAAGACTCAAGGACTATTTAGCTTGCGACCTTTGAAACCACATTATCTTGTTTAGATGCAATTTTAAGTAAAATATGTAAAAATTAAAACAAACCGGATTTTTGCAGTAAGACCGGTAGGTTTTTGCTACTTTATCTTCTAATTCCCATAATTTAAAGTAACATCTCATGTGCCTCAGAAATTCTACGTAAATCTTGTATATCTGAATATTTGACTTCAAGGCGTTTGTTTTTTTATTTTGTTAAATGACTTTTCTGATGTATGCATTCTATGCTCACTCAGTTACTCTCGTCTTCTAGTGTTTTTGTACGTTCTATGCACGCAAGTATGCGGCGAAGCAAAAGATAACGGCCTGCTAAAAACCGGTCTGAAACCGTTTATCTTGTCTCGTGTGCACCTGTAATATTTTCTTCAGCATATGCAGCCATGATCGATAGGTAAATTTCAAAGGAAGTTTTGTGTTTAATATTACCTACTGAATCAACTAAAACGTTTAGGCGACCTTTTGCCACGAAAGCTGCTACAGAAGTTAAGGTTTTCAAACGTCAAAGTAAATACCTTTCACAGAAAAGTGATAAAAAACTGTTCTCTAGATCGGGGATGGCCAACTAGCGGCCCGCGACCTGGTTTTATGCGGCACGACAAGAATGTTAAAACATTAGATTACTAATATATTAATAAATGTAGAACATACAAATATAGGTCGGACAAATATATAAAATACAAATAAATAAATACAATAATAAATAAAAAATATAAATACAAATATATAAATATACAAATATAGGTTATGGGATATAATATGAACACGGCTCTTAGCCCTAGCAAGAGCTCTGTGACCTGCAAAGTGACTCATTTTGTCAGACAAGATCGGAAACTGATACTGTATTTTGGAATAAAGTGCCTGAGGAGAAATATCCCAAACTAAATGATTAGGTAGGAAAATACTTTCAGTGTTTTGAAACACGTACCTTTGTGAGTGTACCTTATCAACAATGACATTTATAAAATCAACTCACCGCAAAAGACTCACAGACAACCATCTTCGAGATCTGCTAAAGGTTGCAACGAGTTCAATTCAGATTGATTTTGATGAACTGTTGGACGATTGTGCCCGCCCTAAGTGTTCCCATTAAGCGAAGTAGGCAGGCCTACGTAGTTATGGATGATTTTAAATTTAAACAAATTAGAGTTTTTTCCAATACTTTATTCTGATAAGCGTAAACAAGATTAAATAACAACTAAATATTTAATATTATAATTATTTTGATCCTTTGTACATTGAGCTTGATACTAAATGTGTATGAAAATTTTTGCGTAAAGTTTATTGATTCATATTATTTTATATACAACAGTAAGTCACAGTAGAAGTAGTTTTGGTGGCCCCCGAGGTTTTGCAGCGTGTCACGTGACACTGTCTGCAGGTAGGAATTTGGGATCAGGACTTTTGGTTAGGGCTGGATCTGAGGAGGGATTTCTGCATGGCAGGACGTTTTATTTGGTGGGATGGAATACGGTTTTTATGCTGGGAGACAACGTTTATTTATTGAATTTGGGACTGGCTGACTGACATTTTTTTTGAGTGGCAAATTCTCTTTTTGCGCCTGCTATAAACATGTGTGTAATACGGACGTTGTGACGTATGAGAGTAGTAATGTTAATTAATTGCTTGGGTAGAATGGAGTGAAACGAAAGATAGGAGGGGCGTGAAAAGTAGTGCAATGGGGGGGGTCCAGACATTTCGCCGATGTTCCAGATGTGAGGGTATTTGGAGCTTTCGGGTGTGCTGAAGAGCTTTGCAGGAAGGGAAATTTTATATACTATACGATATACGTATTGCCTGCATTGGACGTATCTTATGTGTGGAACTAGTTGTGGGGCCCTCGACTTCACTGAAAATATTGAAGCGGTTCTTTAGGGTCAAGTAGCTGGCTATCCTTGCTCTAGATCAACAGGAGGAAAACTGTTCTTAAAAATAAATGGTGTGTTTTTAGATTGCCAGGGGGCAGCATATACTTAAATTGTAATCCTAAAATGAATATGACGTCTTGCATATAGTAGGCTAATGAGCAATCAGCATCAGGAAAACACCACAACGCAATATAGAGCTATAGCTAGCAGTTTTACAGACGGTAATATTTGTTTACATCTAAGTATAATATGGTTGTTGCTATGTGAGTCAAGCTTGTTTTATTTTGTCTCGAGTTGGCAACGTTTTTCCGCCCTCTTCAAGCATACAGTACACATAAAGCAAAAAAAAATTAAAAATAACATAAATATTATAATAAAAATGAGTTTAAAATAGATTATAAAAGAATAGTTTCTAATCGTATCACTAGATCATTTTATAATAGAACAGGACCCCCTCGTGGTTTCGCCTACGTAATAAAGTTGTCACTTTCTATAAACATCATAATGATAGTTGACAATATATAATGCATATATTTACTAATATAAGTAGTATTTATTGTTAATTGAGTCAATGAAAGTAGAAAAAGTTGTTTATTTTTAAAATGCATTTAGATCTACAAAACTTTGTGGACATTTTATTTTTAATTTTCACTGATACTTTGATTATCTCAAAACCTCTTTATGTACAACACGACAGTTCTGCCATCTGGAGCAAGAATCACTATAGGTTTTTCGCCTGGAAAAAAAAGAATCACTAAACTACTGGAAGAGCTTACTCTAGAACATGCAACATAATATTGTCCATGTGAGAAACAGTCATCTCTCAAATCAATTCCAGCTATTTCTAAAGATTGATCTTGTGGTTTGTTAATTGTTGTAACAAAGCAAACTTTTACTGGAAATTTCATTCTTTTAAGTTCGAAAAGAGGTTAATCTGATGGAATTGTTTATTATATTTTTAATTTTATTATCAGTTTTGTAAGTAAATTGTATATTTGTTTTTTAAAATAATATTGTGAATTTACTTGTTCATTTAATATATTTTCTTTCTTTAATAAATATATAAAAACCTCTTAACCACAAACCTTCATTATTTTACCCTTATGTGGGTTTTATGTATTTATTATTTAATTCAACCGCAGTATATTCCTAATAAATAGTTTCTTTCTTTACTTTTGACCATATAAGGAATTTCGCCATTCTTCCACTGTCTCGTTTGACTACCGCTCGACTGTAGACGCCGAAGCTGAGTATTTACGAGTTTCTCTTATGTTTTAGTTCGCTTGTTAACCTAAGCGCCTGACGGCTGTAACCAGAACTACCTGTACTTCTGCTTCTCGGAAGATTACATTCGTTTACTGCCATTCCTTCCCATTGTGGGAAGTGAGGCCTTCAGCTTGGTTCCTCCACGGCCCGAAGGATAATGTTACAATTATCGTGAATCTACGTCTTCCACAGTTGCCAACGTATTTACGCTGCTTTAGTGTATTTTAGCTTATCTTATGAGGTGATGGTAGTAATTCATTACCCCAGATTACTCATTCCTCATCAAAATGACGATGCTCCGTTTCACAAATTGCTATATCTGACAAATGAGTGGTTCACGGACATCCTTTCCCCATCTTACCTACAACAGCCGAGGTCAGATGTGTAGTGTCGCCGCTAAAGTGCGCATGCGTCTTAGTGAAACAGAGCTCGCGTCGTCATTTTGACGATACATAAGTGATCATTTGACGTTTTTGTTGTTTGTGTTCTCTGTAATTATTTACTCACATAGGCTTAGGTTTTGTTACTATTTGTGGTGGTTTGCGTTGCTGAGTATGTTAAGGCTGCATTTATATTGAGACGAGAAAATGTCTGACGAGGAAGATCGTAGAGACACTCTAAAAAGAAAATATTTTAGAAGATTCTAGTGATGAGGAGTTTTGTGAACGTGCTTCTATCTCAAATAGGTTTCCAAATGACAGTGAAAATGAAGATGTACTGGAAGAACATCATGTCAATTATACGGACTCTGACACTATACAGATGCAGACGTGACTTACCGTCCAGGAGTTGGAGCCACAGCTACGAGTGAATAACCAGACAGTGATACTGAGTATCAGGCGCAGGAATATAAATCGCCGCAGAGGACTTACACCATGTGATCCTCCGCGTAACGCTGAACCTTTTCGTGTCTTCGATATTCCACGTGACACCGGTCCTTCACCTGATGTCGTTTCTCCTTACGCCGATCCTCCACTTAACGTCTACTCTTCACCTAATATCGATCCTCCACCTAATAACAACCCTCCATCTAGTGGAAATGCCACATCTACTCACAAACCTAATCTAAACATATTTATCTCACAAACTGGATTCATTGGAGCTAAATATAAGTATCTATGAATCCAGTCAATATTCCCACTCCAATACTTAACATTGTGGGCGGTTTGTTGTGGCGACTGTACTAGAATCACTTATACCCCACAACGTTATACCCATATCATGCTTCATTTAGATCTTCGACGTAGCAATGGAGGTAACTGAACCGGAATTGTGATCCCGTCTTTAAACGCCTAACATGTGGAAAAACACAAAATCACAGACTTCGGAGTTACTTGGAATGCCATCATCCCAGCAGCTTCAAAGCAAGCCGGAACCAGAAATTTGTTGAATTTTTATCCAGCAGCCATCAGAAGAATGACTACTAGCTACTGTGCACACTGCAACCACCCAGTGTGTACATAACACCAAGCCATGTGCTGTGTAGAGTGTAGCAGCAAGTAAAACTGCTTATTTGAGCTGTAAATAATGCCGATTTTCATTTATCCATCAAGAACATAAGCGAATTAAAAAACTCTTTCATTTTAATAAAAACGTGTTCGATAACTCAGTCATTTGTTACACTCTGTGTTTTTTTGTAAATAAAATATGTTTAACATTATTTTAAAAAGTCTTTCTTAAACATTGGCATTTCACTATTTTATTAAAATGCAGTCACGGTAATTATTATTTTTCTTTCTTACTGTAGGATTCTTAGCTACAATAATATTTTTTCCCAACGCTTAAGAAGTATGGGATATTACTATGTTTAAGAAATCAACAAAAAATACTATTTGGTCTAATTAAAAAAAAAAGAAATTGAAGTGGTCAAATTGACGATACATAAGTAATCGTGTGACAAATTTAATATACGGTTAATAGACGTTAACTTACAATTATAACATTTATTGACTGCGTTTCGAAGGCAATGTCGTCATCTCTTCGATGACAGTTTATAATAGTTATAACTTATAACTCACTGAGGATGGTGTCATTATAAACGAAACGGGTTTGAGTTATAACATTATTACCTGTGATCCAATGGTCATTATCAATAAATTATTAGAAGTAATATAAGATTTAAAAGCGTACAAATACATCCATAGCTCGAACAAAACAGTTTCTTTAAGCGTAAGTATAAAAATAATACAAGAAATTCAGATTCATCTCCAGCGATTTAAAAAAAATATATTTTCAGAATAGTTAGTACATAACTGCACAAACATTAATTTTACATGGTTAATCTGACACTGCTACTTAGGTTAGAGTGACCTTGAAAATATGTTTTTGGAGCGTGTAATGCATAACCGAGCTGAAGTTTGTACAAGAATCATCATACAACCCGTATTACCATTTACGTATGTTATTTTTGCGAAATAAATCTGCAGTCTAAAAACTGCATTCTTTTGAATTCGAATGGATAATCTGAAGGAAATGTTATTATTTTTTAAATTTGTTAATCAGTTTTCTAAGTAATTTGTACGTATGTGTGTATATAAATAAATAAATAAATAAATATATATATATATATATATATATATATATATATATATATATTTAAAAAAATTATAATAATCTTGTGAATTTACTTGTTTATTTATTATAAGAGTATTTTCTTTCTTTAGTTTTGACCTATAGACCCTAATATTTAAGTTTTCTAAAATTTTTAATCGCCCTCCTTTATTACAACGATATAATATTTTTATTGGCCTCTTCATTTCTTCCGCCTTATGTTCCTCTTTCATCAAATGCGTAACATAATTTGAATAATTCTTTACATTTTTAAACGACTTCATGTGTTCCTTTTATCTTGTAGCAAATTTTCGCCCCGTTGGCCCTACATTTGTTGCTTTGCAATTACATTGCATTTTATGAACCCAGTTTTTATTTACCCTATTTTTTCTTCCCATATTATCATTAATGTGATTAATTTGTTTTTCAATGTGTTATGAAATTGTAAATTAGGCAAAACTTTGAATTTTGAAAATCTATCACATTTATCCAGTTTATAGTTATTTTACCCCCGCAAACATTATATTTTCCTGTATTTTTCTAAAGCCCACTCTTTTCCTCGCACCAGATATTCTATCGCTTTTATAAATATATATTATATATATATATATATATATATATATATATATATATATATATATATACATATATATATATATATATATATATATATATATACATATATATATATATATATATATATATATATATATATATATATATATATATATATATAAATTTGATGTTTTGTACATTATACAACTAGGCCGATT
>JBAIZL010000394.1:1315000-1345000 GCA_036971475.1 Prosapia bicincta
TGTATTATAATAAATATTAATTACAAATAATATAATAAAGTGTCTCTTATTATAAGCCTAATGGGACTAAATAACTATTTTCCGTACCTATCCCCTTTTGTGAAAAGTTTTACTCCCAAGTGTCATGCACTACAAGTTTAAAAAAAGTAATATAAACAAAAAAGATTTAGTCAATTCTTACGTGTCACTTAGTAACTTTTTATTATTGTATTATTTATTTAAATATTTATTAATAATGATTATTACAATTATTATAAATAAAGTAACATAGCCTATGCGTTAAAACACCTGTTCTACCATATAACCTACAACATAAAATCAGCTGTTTTATGAAATTATATGTTGTCAATTATTTTTAAAAGAATGGGACAAAATAATTATATTTCATATTTTGCCCTTTTTTTTGTGTTTTGTGAAAAGTTTTTCTCTCATATAAAAATAATATTAATTCAATAAATTTAATTAATGAATTAATATTTGAAAAACTGTATTAACATTAAGTGTCATCCACTAAAAATTTTAAAAAAATGTATTTGAACTTGAGTAATTGATGAATAAAAAGAATTTTATTAACGATTGAAAATTTGAACAATACACACACACACACACACAAAGAGAGAGAGAGAGAGAGAGAGAGAGAGAGAGAGAGAGAGAGAGAGAGAGAGAGAGGTGAGAGATAAGGAGAGAGTGAACTATTACAAGGGTTTGAAAAAGACAAAAAATGTAGCAAACGAGAAATGATGGTGAAAAAAATAATCACACACAACCAAACTTTACAACAAAAAATCTTTATAGATTCAATGTTTGTTTATACACCAGTACACTACTTTATACACAGCTATTTCCTTCTAGTACCCAGCTAGGTGAGTTGGTTTAAAGTAATAAGTTATGGGCTTCGTCTGAACACAGATGTTGTACGACCGAGGAAGACACTCGTTTAGTTCAGGAATAGGTTAGTAGTAAGCAAACTTAATTCCCCCATTTTTATAACCGAACCTTTCCAACCCAGATACTTTGTAGATATATTTTAATTTAGTTTTAGATTAGTGTTGTACGAAATTATATTTCCTTATGTACGTCAGGGTTGACCGGAAAAATGGAGTCAACTGTTTCCGTTCAGCAATCGGTTAGCTTATGTTAGAAAACTTAATTATTTTTCTAACCAAACCTACTCGGATAATTTATAATTGTTTGCAATATAGCTATGTTATAAAATAAAACTCAATTAGCCATAACGAGATGTAGGTTGTATTTGTAAATTTAGTTTATGTTAATATTTTTCAAATTTAAACTATTATTTCTGCTCTTCGACATTTATCATACCTTTATGCTTGTTTAGATATTTATAAGTACAGTATCTAAGTCTTGAACAAAATGTATGATTGGGCCATATAGCCTATTGAATACAATAAATATTGCAATTATCGCAATTATTGCCAAAGTTTGGCTAAGAAAAAGTTATCTTCTAAGTAATATATAACTAATACAAGGAAATAACCGCAATACATTTTAATCACTCACCGGTTTTTCTCTTTTAAAAATGATACCCAACTAAACGTAAGGTGTGGATTTTTCAATTCCTTCTATTAGCTCACACTCTCCTGATATATATCTTGCACAAATTTTCAATCGTTAATAAAATACTTTTTATTCATCCACTCAGGTTCAAATATATTTTATATATCTTGTAGTGAATGACAATTGATATTAATTCGGTTTCTTAGGTTATTAATTCAATAATTAAATTTAAAGAATTAATTTAATTTTGTATGGGAGAAAACATTTTATGAAAGGGTCAAGGTATGTAATATAGTTATTTAGTTCCATTTGGTTTCAAATAAGTGATAACATATTTCATAAAACAGCTGATTTTATGTTACAGGTTATGGGGTACAACAGTTGTTATAACTCATAGGTTTGTTACTTTATTTATAGTAATTGTAATTATTTAATACAAAGTACCTAAAGTAGAATTTTTCTTCGTTGACCCAAGTGGAAATTGACTAAAAGATGTTGTGTATATTACTTGTTACTAGGTTAATTGTCCAACAGTAAACCTAGTGATGCTACTTGAGTTTGGCTAAAAATACAGTTATAGTGATAAGGTGTTTATATTTAAAGAAAACTCCACAACACTCAAACGCTCAGTTCGCAACATTTTGTGAGCCTTTACAGAGGAAAAAAGATGGATGGCTACTCGAGTTCGATCCGTTACATATAAGGAACCACCCCATTGGTATGTTAAAATACAGGTACAATGGTATGTTAGAATACAGCTACAATGGTATGTTAGAATACAGCTACAATGGTATGTTAGAATACAGCTACAATGGTATGTTAGAATACAGCTACAATGGTATGTTAGAATACAGCTACAATGGTATGTTAGAATACAGCTACAATGCTATGTTAGAATACAGCTACAATGGTATGTTAGAATACAGCTACAATGGTGTGTTAGAATACAGCTACAATGGTATGTTAGAATACAGCTACAATTGTATGTTAGAATACAGCTACAATGGTATGTTAGAATACAGCTACAATGGTGTGTTAGAATGCAGCTACAATGGTATGTTAGAATACAGCTACAATGGTGTGTTAGAATACAGCTACAATGGTATGTTAGAATACAGCTACAATTGTATGTTAGAATACAGCTACAATGGTATGTTAGAATACAGCTACAATGGTATGTTAGAATACAGCTACAATGGTATGTTAGAATACAGCTACAATGGTATGTTAGAATACAGCTACAATGGTATGTTAGAATACAGCTCAATGGTATGTTAGAATACAGCTACAATGGTATGTTAGAATACAGCTCAAAAAAAAATTAGCATAGGTTTGGTTTAAGAAAAATTAAGTTTCCTATCGCAAAACTAAACTATTGGTGAAGTGAAGTAAGGCAGGGCGTAAGTTGAGACGCAGGCGGCGCAGCACATGCAAACCACGTTTTGCAGCGCAACACACGCAACACATGTCTCTTTTACCAGCGCATGTTGAGACGTAGCACACGGCACACGGATACCATTTTTGCCTTGAAAATCATATACCAACTCATTTCAATCCGATATGGAAATTGAGGAATTGGTTCTGTGGCAGAGTGAATATATGAGAAAACGAAACATACACATGGCTATGTTGGCCCACGAAGGGTCTTTATACGTTTTCCTGCTATACACTTCATGACTCACATCGTATAGCACATGTAACTTGCACAGAGTTATTAAAAAATATAGAGGTTACACAGATAGAGAAATACACAGATTTTAAAAATATAAGAGCTAAGTACAACATGTAAACTACGGTTCAGTGTTTGTCCATTACTGAATAAGACAACTTAATTGTCAAAACATGTGTGGCATTAAAGATTTTAAAAATACAAGATTTAGGTACAATATGTGAGCTACTGTTGAGTGTTTGTCCTTTACCAGCTGAATCAAACTGTCAGTTAACGACCTCCCTAGTTGCGTGGCGTGTGTCAGTGCTACAAACTGTGACATACTGGCCCACGCGTGTGCCTTAGCTTACGCGGATCCGTTAGGAAATATGGCGGCACAGTTTTCTGCCGTGTGTTGTGTTGCGTGCGCTGCGCCACTTGCGTCTCAGCTTACGCGGATCCGTTAGGAAATATGGCGGCACAGTTTTGTACCTTGTGTTGCGTTGCGTGCGCTGCGCCACCTACGTCTCAGCTTACGCGGATCCGTTAGGAAATATGGCGGCACAGTTTTGTACCTTGTGTTGCGTTGCGTGCGCTGCGCCACCTACGTCTCAGCTTACGCGGATCCGTTAGGAAATATGGTGGCACAGTTTTGTACCTTGTGTTGCGTTGCGTGAGCTGCGTCGCCTGCGTCTCAGCTTACGCGGATCCGTTAGGAAATATGCCGGCACAGTTTTCTGCCGTGTGTTGCGTTGCGTGAACTGCGCCGCCTACGTCTCAGCTTACGCGGATCCGTTAGGAAATATGGTGGCACAGTTTTGTACCTTGTGTTGCGTTGCGTGAACTGCGCCACCTACGTCTCAGCTTACGCGGATCCGTTAGGAAATATGGCGGCACAGTTTTTTACCTTGTGTTGCGTTGCGTGCGCTGCGCCACTTACGTCTCAGCTTACGCGGATCCGTTAGGAAATATGGCGGCACAGTTTTGTACCTTGTGTTGCGTTGCGTGCGCTGCGTCGCCTGCGTCTCAGCTTACGCGGATCCGTTAGGAAATATGGTGCACAGTTTTGTACCTTGTGTTGCGTTGCGTGCGCTGCGTCGCCTGCGTCTCAGCTTACGCGGATCCGTTAGGAAATATGGCGGCACAGTTTTGTACCTTGTGTTGCGTTGCGTGCGCTGCGCCACTTGCGTCTCAGCTTACGCGGATCCGTTAGGAAATATGGTGGCACAGTTTTGTACCTTGTGTTGCGTTGCGTGCGCTGCGTCGCCTACGTCTCAGCTTACGCGGATCCGTTAGGAAATATGGTGCACAGTTTTGTACCTTGTGTTGCGTTGCGTGCGCTGCGTCGCCTGCGTCTCAGCTTACGCGAATCCGTTAGGAAATATGGCGGCACAGTTTTGTACCTTGTGTTGCGTTGCGTGCGCTGCGCCACTTGCGTCTCAGCTTACGCGGATCCGTTAGGAAATATGGTGGCACAGTTTTGTACCTTGTGTTGCGTTGCGTGCGCTGCGTCGCCTGCGTCTCAGCTTACGCGGATCCGTTAGGAAATATGGTGGCACAGTTTTGTACCTTGTGTTGCGTTGCGTGCGCTGCGTCGCCTGCGTCTCAGCTTACGCGGATCCGTTAGGAAATATGGCGGCACAGTTGTCTGCCGTGTGTTGCGTTGCGTGCGCTGCGCCACCTACGTCTCAGCTTACGCGGATCCGTTAGGAAATATGGTGCACAGTTTTGTACCTTGTGTTGCGTTGCGTGCGCTGCGTCGCCTGCGTCTCAGCTTACGCGGATCCGTTAGGAAATATGGCGGCACAGTTGTCTGCCGTGTGTTGCGTTGCGTGAACTGCGCCGCTTGCGTCTCAGCTTACACGGATCCGTTAGGAAATATGGCGGCACAGTTTTCTGCCGTGTGTTGCGTTGCGTGAACTGCGCCGCTTGCGTCTCAGCTTACGCGGATCCGTTAGGAAATATGGCGGCACAGTTTTGTACCTTGTGTTGCGTTGCGTGCGCTGTGCCACCTACGTCTCAGCTTACGCGGATCCGTTAGGAAATATGGTGCACAGTTTTGTACCTTGTGTTGCGTTGCGTGCGCTGCGTCGCCTGCGTCTCAGCTTACGCGGATCCGTTAGGAAATATGGTGGCACAGTTTTGTACCTTGTGTTGCGTTGCGTGCGCTGCGTCGCCTGCGTCTCAGCTTACGCGGATCCGTTAGGAAATATGGCGGCACAGTTGTCTGCCGTGTGTTGCGTTGCGTGCGCTGCGCCACCTACGTCTCAGCTTACGCGGATCCGTTAGGAAATATGGTGCACAGTTTTGTACCTTGTGTTGCGTTGCGTGCGCTGCGTCGCCTGCGTCTCAGCTTACGCGGATCCGTTAGGAAATATGGCGGCACAGTTGTCTGCCGTGTGTTGCGTTGCGTGAACTGTGCCACCTACGTCTCAGCTTACGCGGATCCGTTAGGAAATATGGTGCACAGTTTTGTACCTTGTGTTGCGTTGCGTGCGCTGCGTCGCCTACGTCTCAGCTTACGCGGATCCGTTAGGAAATATGGTGCACAGTTTTGTACCTTGTGTTGCGTTGCGTGCGCTGTGCCACCTACGTCTCAGCTTACGCGGATCCGTTAGGAAATATGGTGCACAGTTTTGTACCTTGTGTTGCGTTGCGTGCGCTGCGTCGCCTACGTCTCAGCTTACGCGGATCCGTTAGGAAATATGGTGCACAGTTTTCTGCCGTGTGTTGGTTTGCGTGCGCTGCGCCGCTTGCGTCTCAGCTTACGCCCTGCCTAATAGTCACCATTTCCCTCAGCTTCGTAACAACGCACTTGTTAGACGTGTAATTACCGGCGGGTAGACGTGCGTGACGCTTCCCTGACGCAGGCTGTACTAGCCCATGAAAATATGTTTGGCCTGGCCGATATTGACAGATTAATATAAAAATGAGACTCATACATAATTATTCGCAATTACTGATCCGATAGGTAACAGACACCAACAAGCTAAGAACAGGCCAAGGGGAGGCGCAACCCTCACCTCGGACAAGGGCAAGCGCACAACTGTTCGAGGTTTGCTTTAGTTAAGGAATTTATTTTAGGATTCTGTTTTTTCGACTAAACGTAACATACCGGATAGGTAACTGTATTGTGATATATATATTTAAGTTACCATTGTTGTGACAGTATAAGGGTTATTCATTACCTTACGTCAGAAGTGTTCGGCCCGGTCACTTAATGAAAGAACAAACATTGAGTCACAAGCCAAGGACCAATCTAGGCTTGGTTGGTGACGTGTCCTCGAGAGCTAGCATGGGGAAAGGCCATAGAGACATGTACGGTTGAATTATTGATTGAAATGGTCCATACACTATTTATATTTAACAGCTGTTCTCTTGACACACAAAATGTGTGATAACATGACGCCAGAGTCAAACGCTACAAAAAAGTAAGTTTTAGTGTAATATAAGATCAATTTAATTATAAATGTACGTCAGTATATTTTTTTTAGGGGCGAAGCGAGGGGGTTTGGGGGATAAACCTTCCTTCGAAGTGTTTAAGGTATCATTTTAATCGTTTACAAGTTAAACATACGATTTTTAATATACTCATCTTCAAGTCTTTTAGAAATATTTGTATAAGCCCATATTCCTTCTGTTTAGAGTATTACTGTTTAAGTTTTGAAGATGGAGTAATTCCGAAACGCATCAACTAAGGAAAATATTGTAATGTTAGGAAAGGCGGAAAAACCTATTTGAATATATTTAAACATATTTAAAATTATCCAGTTTTGTAATAAATTTCATTTTATTTTCTCTCTGATAAGAAATCAAATATTATAACTTGGATAAGATAGTCTTATAGTTTATCTATTTTATAGTAAAGATGGTTCATATGGAACCGTATGGTCGTAAACTGCTTATAAGTATAGTTATTCGTCCCATTTGATTCAAAATAAGTGATAACATATGATTTTTCATAAAACAGCTGATTTTATGTTATACGTTATGTGGTAGAAAAGCTGTTTTAACGCATAGGTTATGTTACTTTATTTATAATAATTGTAATTATTTAATAAAAAGTAAATAAAATAATTTTTATCGACAAAAGTAGGAATTAACTTCAATTATATTTTGTTTATATTACCTGTTAAGCATTATAGTGTTTAGAATATAATATAATTTACAAAATGTTTAATTTAGAGTATAAATACATATCAGTCTTTAGCTCAGAAGGAATTTCTAGTTGCACTACTGAGGTATTCCAAATGTAAACTTATCTGGTAAGACTGTAACGAAATAAGTCGAAGTTATGCTCCGGGTAAGTTAATAACGAATCTAAATAAATAAGCTCGGCAAGTAGTTCAATAATATATTAATGATAACGCATCTGATACAAACATTCATCCTGGGGCGCGACTGATACAAACATTCATTCTGGGGCGCGACTGATACAAACATTCATCCTGGGGCGCGACTGATACAAACATTCATTCTGGGGCGCGACTGATGCAAACATTCATCCTGGGGCGCGACTGATACAAACATTCATCCTGGGGCGCGACTGATGCAAACATTCATCCTGGGGCGCGACTGATGCAAACATTCATCCTGGGGCGCGACTGATACAAACATTCATCCTGGGGCGCGACTGATACAAACATTCATCCTGGGGCGCGACTGATACAAACATTCATCCTGGGGCGCGACTGATACAAACATTCATCCTGGGGCGCGTCTGATACAAACATTCATCCTGGGGCGCGTCTGATACAAACATTCATCCTGGGGCGCGACTGATACAAACATTCATCCTGGGGCGCGACTGATACAAACATTCATCCTGGGGCGCGACTGATACAAACATTCATCCTGGGGCGCGACTGATACAAACATTCATCCTGGGGCGCGACTGATACAAACATTCATCCTGGGGCGCGACTGATGCAAACATTCATCCTGGGGCGCGACTGATACAAACATTCATCCTGGGGCGCGACTGATACAAACATTCATTCTGGGGCGCGACTGATGCAAACATTCATCCTGGGGCGCGACTGATACAAACATTCATCCTGGGGCGCGACTGATACAAACATTCATCCTGGGGCGCGACTGATACAAACATTCATCCTGGGGCGCGACTGATACAAACATTCATCCTGGGGCGCGACTGATGCAAACATTCATCCTGGGGCGCGACTGATACAAACATTCATCCTGGGGCGCGACTGATGCAAACATTCATCCTGGGGCGCGACTGATACAAACATTCATCCTGGGGCGCGACTGATACAAACATTCATTCTGGGGCGCGACTGATGCAAACATTCATCCTGGGGCGCGACTGATACAAACATTCATCCTGGGGCGCGACTGATACAAACATTCATCCTGGGGCGCGACTGATACAAACATTCATCCTGGGGCGCGTCTGATACAAACATTCATCCTGGGGCGCGTCTGATACAAACATTCATCCTGGGGCGCGACTGATACAAACATTCATCCTGGGGCGCGACTGATACAAACATTCATCCTGGGGCGCGACTGATACAAACATTCATCCTGGGGCGCGACTGATACAAACATTCATCCTGGGGCGCGACTGATACAAACATTCATCCTGGGGCGCGACTGATGCAAACATTCATCCTGGGGCGCGACTGATACAAACATTCATCCTGGGGCGCGACTGATACAAACATTCATTCTGGGGCGCGACTGATGCAAACATTCATCCTGGGGCGCGACTGATACAAACATTCATCCTGGGGCGCGACTGATACAAACATTCATCCTGGGGCGCGACTGATACAAACATTCATCCTGGGGCGCGACTGATACAAACATTCATCCTGGGGCGCGACTGATGCAAACATTCATCCTGGGGCGCGACTGATACAAACATTCATCCTGGGGCGCGACTGATGCAAACATTCATCCTGGGGCGCGACTGATACAAACATTCATCCTGGGGCGCGACTGATACAAACATTCATTCTGGGGCGCGACTGATGCAAACATTCATCCTGGGGCGCGACTGATACAAACATTCATCCTGGGGCGCGACTGATACAAACATTCATCCTGGGGCGCGACTGATACAAACATTCATCCTGGGGCGCGACTGATACAAACATTCATCCTGGGGCGCGACTAACGAGGCACAACATGAGGCAATACTATTAAAACATGAGCTCTGCTAGTTTTTTCCAATTCTCTTGGTTCAGAAGTGAAGTCCATCCCAAACTAACTTCACCTTCCAGTGGCGCACCATATTAGATCATTAACAAGACTCTTTAATAACCGACCATAAGTGGTCTCCTATTGCTTGTTACATCTACGTGTGGGTGAAACTCCAAGTGGGAGGACACGCATTTGCCCTAGGATTGAGATATATCTAAAACTAGGAGAAACCCCATAATAAATATTCTTAAAAGTTGTGTTCTGGAGGAAGATGCAATGAACAGTTGCGGCTCCAACGTAGAACATTAAGCGTGCAGAGGAGATATTACGTCACGGATGGAGCGACTCTTGAAAGGAACAGGAGAAACCCCATAATAAATATTCTTAAAAGTTGTGTTCTGGAGGAAGATGCAATGAGCAGTTGCGGCTCCAACGTAGAACATTAAGCGTGCAGAGGAGATATTACGTCACGGATGGAGCGACTCTTGAAAGGAACAGGAGAAACCCCATAATAAATATTCTTAAAAGTTGTGTTCTAGAGGAAGATGCAATGAACAGTTGCGGCTCCAACGTAGAACATTAAGCGTGCAGAGGAGATATTACGTCACGGATGGAGCGACTCTTGAAAGGAACAGGAGAAACCCCATAATAAATATTCTTAAAAGTTATGCTCTGGAGGAAGATGGAATGAACAGTTGCGGCTCCAACGTAGAACATTAAGCGTGCAGAGGAGATATTACGTCACGGATGGAGCGACTCTTGAAAGGAACAGGAGAAACACCATAATAAATATTCTTAAAAGTTGTGTTCTGGAGGAAGATGCAATGAGCAGTTGCGGCTCCAACGTAGAACATTAAGCGTGCAGGGGATATATTACGTCACGGATGGAGCGACTTTTGAAAGGAACAGGAGAAACCCCATAATAAATATTCTTAAAAGTTGTGTTCTGGAGGAAGATGCAATGAGCAGTTGCGGCTCCAACGTACAACATTAAGCGTGCAGAGGAGATATTACGTCACGGATGGAGCGACTCTTGAAAGGAACAGGAGAAACCCCATAATAAATATTCTTAAAAGTTGTGTTCTGGAGGAAGATGGAATGAACAGTTGCGGCTCCAACGTAGAATAATAAGCGTGCAGAGGATATATTACGTCATGGAAGGAGCGACTCTTGAAAGGAACAGGAGAAACCCCATAATAAATATTCTTAAAAGTTATGCTCCGGAGGAAGATGGAATGAACAGTTGCGGCTCCAACGTATAACATTAAGCGTGCAGAGGAGATATTACGTCACGGATGGAGCGACTCTTGAAAGGAACAGGAGAAACCCCATAATAAATATTCTTAAAAGTTATGCTCTGGAGGAAGATGCAATGAGCAGTTGCGGCTCCAACGTAGAACATTAAGCGTGCAGAGGAGATATTACGTCACGGATGGAGCGACTCTTGAAAGGAACAGGAGAAACCCCATAATAAATATTCTTAAAAGTTGTGTTCTGGAGGAAGATGCAATGAGCAGTTGCGGCTCCAACGTAGAACATTAAGCGTGCAGAGGAGATATTACGTCACGGATGGAGCGACTCTTGAAAGGAACAGGAGAAACCCCATAATAAATATTCTTAAAAGTTATGCTCTGGAGGAAGATGCAATGAGCAGTTGCGGCTCCAACGTAGAACATTAAGCGTGCAGAGGAGATATTACGTCACGGATGGAGCGACTCTTGAAAGGAACAGGAGAAACCCCATAATAAATATTCTTAAAAGTTGTGTTCTGGAGGAAGATGCAATGAGCAGTTGCGGCTCCAACGTAGAACATTAAGCGTGCAGAGGAGATATTACGTCACGGATGGAGCGACTCTTGAAAGGAACAGGAGAAACCCCATAATAAATATTCTTAAAAATTATCTCTGGAGGAAGATGCAATGAGCAGTTGCGGCTCCAACGTAGAATATTAAGCGTGCAGAGGATATATTACGTCACGGATGGAGCGACTTTTGAAAGGAACAGGAGAAACCCCATAATAAATATTCTTAAAAGTTATGCTCTGGAGGAAGATGGAATGAACAGTTGCGGCTCCAACGTAGAATAATAAGCGTGCAGAGGATATATTACGTCACGGATGGAGCGACTTTTGAAAGGAACAGGAGAAACCCCATAATAAATATTCTTAAAAATTATGCTCTGGAGGAAGATGGAATGAACAGTTGCGGCTCCAACGTAGAATAATAAGCGTGCAGAGGATATATTACGTCACGGATGGAGCGACTCTTGAAAGGAACAGGAGAAACACCATAATAAATATTCTTAAAAATTATCTCTGGAGGAAGATGCAATGAACAGTTGCGGCTCCAACGTAGAACATTAAGCGTGCAGAGGATATATTACGTCACGGATGGAGCGACTCTTGAAAGGAACAGGAGAAACGCCATAATAAATATTCTTAAAAATTATCTCTGGAGGAAGATGCAATGAACAGTTGCGGCTCCAACGTAGAACATTAAGCGTGCAGAGGATATATTACGTCACGGATGGAGCGACTCTTGAAAGGAACAGGAGAAACCCCATAATAAATATTCTTAAAAATTATCTCTGGAGGAAGATGCAATGAGCAGTTGCGGCTCCAACGTAGAACATTAAGCGTGCAGAGGATATATTACGTCACGGATGGAGCGACTCTTGAAAGGAACAGGAGAAACCCCATAATAAATATTCTTAAAAATTATCTCTGGAGGAAGATGCAATGAGCAGTTGCGGCTCCAACGTAGAATATTAAGCGTGCAGAGGATATATTACGTCACGGATGGAGCGACTTTTGAAAGGAACAGGAGAAACCCCATAATAAATATTCTTAAAAGTTATGCTCTGGAGGAAGATGGAATGAACAGTTGCGGCTCCAACGTAGAATAATAAGCGTGCAGAGGATATATTACGTCACGGATGGAGCGACTTTTGAAAGGAACAGGAGAAACCCCATAATAAATATTCTTAAAAATTATGCTCTGGAGGAAGATGGAATGAACAGTTGCGGCTCCAACGTAGAATAATAAGCGTGCAGAGGATATATTACGTCACGGATGGAGCGACTCTTGAAAGGAATAGGAGAAACACCATAATAAATATTCTTAAAAATTATGCTCTGGAGGAGGATGCAATGAACAGTTGCGGCTCCAACATAGGATATTAAGCGTGCAGGGGATATATTACGTCACGGATGGAGCGTCTTTTGAAAGGAACAGGAGAAACCCCATAATAAATATTCTTAAAAATTATCTCTGGAGGAAGATGCAATGAGCAGTTGCGGCTCCAACGTAGAACATTACGCGTGCAGAGGATATATTACGTCACGGATGGAGCGACTCTTGAAAGGAACAGGAGAAACGCCATAATAAATATTCTTAAAAATTATCTCTGGAGGAAGATGCAATGAACAGTTGCGGCTCCAACGTAGAACATTAAGCGTGCAGAGGATATATTACGTCACGGATGGAGCGACTCTTGAAAGGAACAGGAGAAACCCCATAATAAATATTCTTAAAAGTTATGCTCTGGAGGAAGATGGAATGAACAGTTGCGGCTCCAACGTAGAATAATAAGCGTGCAGAGGATATATTACGTCACGGATGGAGCGACTCTTGAAAGGAACAGGAGAAACACCATAATAAATATTCTTAAAAATTATGCTCTGGAGGAGGATGCAATGAACAGTTGCGGCTCCAACATAGGATATTAAGCGTGCAGGGGATATATTACGTCACGGATGGAGCGTCTTTTGAAAGGAACAGGAGAAACCCCATAATAAATATTCTTAAAAGTTATGCGCTGGAGGAAGATACAATGAACAGTTGCGGCTCCAACGAGGAACATTAAGCGTGCAGGGGATATATTACGTCACGGATGGAGCGACTCTTGAAAGGAACAGGAGAAACCCCATAATAAATATTCTTAAAAGTTATGCGCTGGAGGAAGATACAATGAACAGTTGCGGCTCCAACGAGGAACATTAAGCGTGCAGGGGATATATTACGTCACGGAAGGAGCGACTTTTGAAAGGAACAGGAGAATTATAGTCTTCATGCCACCAGAGAAATAACGAAAACTCCAGACATACCATGTGTAATGACAGCAGACGTAAACTATTTCAGGGGATGGTATTTGGGAGAAGAAGCCAAATCGAAGAGAATGCCAAGGAAATAAGAAGGAAATACCATGCATGTATACCACCCAGCGTTTTAGGAAGGCAGTGCATAATATAAAGAAGACTAATATGGTAACCAAACAATTCTGTAACTTTTAGGGACTTGAAGAAGGAGCTGAAGAAAGGTAAGATACAGCTACGTTTTTGGGTTGGCTATAATAGGAATTGTCAAACAAAACTATGGTAAATTAGTGTTTACCATAGAATATATTTAGTGATTAGTTTTAGTAAATAAATGCTTTGAACAGATAAGGCTTTTAGCCATGTATTAATTACATGCAATAAAATTTGATCGTAAAAATTAGTAAAGAAATATCTTCACCCATTGAGAATTTTTGTTCTAAAACAGAATAAAGTTGGTAGTACAGTTGTGTACATTTTACTGCTGTTCGTGAAATGCAGAATCACTTCACAAAAAAAACAATTCCAGTTGTGGTGAGAATGTAAGTAATATTAACCTCTGCTCTAAAATGTTTTCTCATTACATTGTCTCAAATGGAGCCTGACTGTCGATAATTAAAGTTTACACCTCGGCAGACATTTTGTTTCTTCGTTGCACGTAAAGCATTACGTATTCAATGTGAAACCTGATAGAAGTCGTGACTGACTAGTATTTAATTGTTTTTAATAATTAGATCATGACAAACAAACACATAAACCATAAGTTGTTAATTACAGTATTTATATGCACACATTAGACTGCATGATGAAACAGTTTTTCCCATTTAAACTATTTGTTATAAAGTAATTTCTAATTACAACAATGTATTTTAAAATATTTGCTACAAACTTTAGTTAGAACAAGTGTTCTTTTTCAAACAAATTTAACCAAACAAAGAGTATAACCATATGAAAACAAATATATCATTGGCAACCTGTGAATGGAGAGCTTACCTTGTGCATGGCGAGCCGTCCCTGTGGTTCTGTACGATATGAGAGCTCTGGCTTACATCAACCTTCGCGCTGATGTAATGTTGCTTCAATTATTCTTATATTTACTTCTCTATGACTAACCTGTGGTTTTTATAAGTGTAATTTTCATTTCGATCTGTGACAAGGACGTGAGAAGTTAATTGCAGAAGATTTCGACGAGGATCCAAAATTAGGGTCTGTATTGGTCTGGCTATAATTAAGTCTAAGCCTGTAAATTTGTTTCGTGGCGTACGAGAGGATGGAATACACAAGTGTCGGTGTAGGAAATCTTTGTATAATGACTGTCTTCGGTTGGATTTTTATGCGTAGATACAGGTTTTATTTGATTCAAAATACTTTTAATAATACCGCATGCGCCAAAACTAATCAGTACTGAAAACGTTGTACGAGTTTATTTGATTTGATTTTATTTTATTTACATAGTTTTAGAAACACGTTCTATAACGTTCTATAAACATGTTCTATATGGCCTTCGTTCAATTAGAGGCAACACTCGTATCGTTCTTGCAGCTTTTACATCATTGTGGTGAAGAGGGGTTGTTTCATGCTTGTTATACACATGGTTATTTTTCCTGTAGTTGGAAGATGGTGGTTGGTGGGTCATCGCGGAAAATCTTCTTAATTCCCGTCAGTTGGTGTAAGACCGGGGGAGTGGGCTGGGTAAGGAAATTTTTTTTTAAGGGAGGTTGACAAACGTTTCTTGAAAGAAAGCAATATTGTCTAAGGCAGTGTGACTGATGGCGCCATCTCGGTTGAACCGTTTCGGGCACAACAAAATGTCCTTTAAAACGACCAAGAATGACCCTATATCGGCCATTCTACTACAGCTGATTCAGTACTGTTTATTTTGGCGCATATGGTATAGGAGTCATATACTCTTTGGGGAGGTTTTCCAAAATACTTATCATGTTAAAATTATAGCCGAATCAGTACTGCACATTGTCAAGTTCACAGCTGCCCATCTACTTGTGGATTATCAATGCTAATTTAGTTCCGACCAAACAGTCTTATCTGGATAGCCTAATGAGGGGCGAGTGGTAAACCAATTGAAATGTGGTGGACGTTGAAACCCCACCAATAAAAAAAGGAGTTGTTAACTGGTTTATAAAGTCTACTAGCTCTTGTTGTTGCGGGTTGTCCCTGGCAAAGTAAACGCAACAAGATGGTGAACTTAAACTTGTAATTTTTTTTTGTAATCAGAATTACCGAAGGAAAATATGGCGTCTGATAGATCTTCAAGGACATCTAGAAGAAACCAAACATCAGGAGTGTTTATTTGTTAATTGAAGTTTCTTCAAAATAGATGTCTTTCCATTTATGTCCGTTTGAATAATTATACCATTAACATAATCCGTCGGTTGCCACAGTGATATTCAAGTCGTAAAATTCTGAACTTTGCAGACACTTGTTGACCTTAGGCGCGTCCTGCAGTTGTGTAAACATAACCTTAGTGCCCTGCGTATAGTGAAAATCTCCAAAATGTAGAAACAAAGCGTTTATCAAATTTAATTATTAATAAAACGCTTCCAAAATTAGACGTCAATTAAAATCGAAATGGAGTAGTTATTTCATTTCTACTTGTAATCGATATTGGTAAAAAAAAGTCTTCCAGAACTTTGAGAAAACCAAACTTTTGTGTTGTGAAGTATATTTAAATGTGTAATACCACGTGATTGTTTATAAACTCAGCACTACCCTAGAATACAGCTACAAAGAGTCCATTTGGGATGAATTTGGTTATAAAAATAAAAACAAATAAATGTGCTAAGAGGTGCGCTAAGTTTTTCCGCTGCATTGAACTAGGAATTCCTTTGGTTTATTTACTTCATATATTGTTTGTTAAAAAAAAAAAACTAATACACAGTGACTACTGACTTTGAAGCTTTATAGAAATGTAGTGAAGTACAGTGCTGTTAAATAGAAAAACATGGCTTTAAAAAGAGATCTGCGGATTATGAAGTCTTTTAGTTTTGTATTTTGTGGCGCCACCAAGGTTTATTCCTGAAGGTTTTCTGCATCACCAGGTATAATTGTTTTTTTCACCAATGTTGACCACGAGTAGAAAAGTAATAAATGCAATTCATGGATGAATCTGTCTGTTGGAGGGGAGCAAAAAATAATGAAGCAGAAAATTTGAGAATCAAGTATACTTGTTAATCGTGAGATATCTTACAAAATAGGTTCCAAATACAGTAGAGGCTACTAGTTTTACTAGAATTAACTAACACCAAATTATGAAATAAAAGAACTGCCTAAACTGCTAGTAGTTAGTCTTGTAGTAGTTTCCACTAAAGATGATTGCTTTACAATCGAAACGTACATCAGGACATAAATGAAACGTTTTTGTGGTATAAGAGGTTTTATTTATTTATAATTAAAAGTCATAAAGTTGCTCCAAGTTATTGTTAAGAAACGTTAAGTTTATACTCTATGTTTGTATAACGTATATTATGTTAATGTTTCAATGTTTTAAAAATTTCAGCCTTATTTTAATAGTTTGCGATATTTAAAATTATTTATTTCCTATTTAGAATATATTTGTAGTAAGATATTTGAAAAAAATCTTAGTTGGCGCAGTTTCTGTCAAGTATTACCAAAGGATTAATTCAAAACCAATAAGTAGTAAGGTAATGAGTATAATAATGCTGATAGCATTAAATGAACATTAAAGGCATTATTTAGTTAATTAGAGCTTGGATAGTGAGAACTATTCACAAAATACCTAACTCGAAATGTCACTAAAATTTAGATTTAAATAAAACAAACACACTACTTCATAACAGACTAGTGTGTTTGTTTTATTAAAAACTAATTTTTTTTGTTTTTTTGCCGTCGTGGTTAAAGGTTTTACTAGTGTGATTGATATGCAAGGGCAGTTCTAGAATAGACTTTCGGGGAGTGGGTTGCATAGTGGCAGGAAAACATGGGGTGGTTTTCTTTCAAAAATAAAGGCCTGAAAGTGATATTTTAAGCTATACTTGTACGTAAAAATCACAGGAAATTTGGCATTTTTGTCATAAAAATACGCTTTTTACCTGAATTTACGTAGATGCTAAAATTAATATTTCGTACATAAAACAAAATATTGTTTAACTTTCATCGAAGTGCTCGGTCTGACGAGGACGACGCGGAGTCGTAGTACACAGACTGTTAGTATAGCCGAGCTATGGAACTAGTGGGCGACTTGTAACATGCCAGTGTTTATGCTGGGTGGAACTACCAATGTTATCAGATGAATTTCTTCACCTAACATCACATAAACCTAAAAACAATATTATTATTTATTATTACTAAAACTCGGAGAGACCTTATCGGTGTAGAGCACTTAACTGCAGCCTTTGTACTCTCTTCCCATCCCTACCACAGGACTAGCTTAGTGGATACCTACATCTTTTCAGAAATCAAGTACCCACCTGATGCTAAATCTTCTAATATCCTCTGGTGCACATACCTGCCAGCCAAACCACTTTCTCCTTACAACTCCCAAAGCAGAGCACTCACAGAGTACGTGGATTGGGCTTTCCTTTTGGTCCTCGTCGCATTTCTTGCACACAGGGGACCTACATTTTTCAATTTTGTATTGGAACCCCCTCAGATTCCCATGGCCTGTGACCAGCTCTACAGTAACTCTGAGTTGAGGTCTACTTAAGGAGAGTAGTTCTTTGCCTCACAAATCTCCTGAGTAACCCCACAGTACCATGGATTTGTTACACCCCAAAGTTGCATTCCATTTTTGCCTGCACAACCTGTCTTTATGTGCCGTGATCCTCTTGCGCCCCTCCTGAGACGGCATGCCCACTGCCCCAAGCAACGGTCCTTGAGTTATACACCTTTGTTTTGCTAAGGCGTCAACTCTCTCATTCCCTATCCAGCCAGAATGTCCTGGAATCCAGGTTAGGTTGAGTGATTTATACTTACTCAGCTCTCCTAGAGAAGCTATAGTCTCAGCCACCAGCCTAGAGCTGGTACTACCCTTACCTAAAGCCTTCAGAGCTGCTTGACTGTCCGAGCAAATCCAAATGGTCTTTCCCCTCTTGCCAGACCCTATTATTTCCTCAGCACATAGTTTAATCGCGAGCACCTCCTCCTGGAAGACAGAGGTGTAGTCCTCCAGGCGATGATAAAATCTGTTTTGGTGTCTCGGTCCACTAAATCCTGCTCCCACTCCTTCTTTCATCTTAGACCCATCCGTTAACTAGATTTCACCATTTTTATGTCTACACTCCGCCCATGCTTCTCTTGGAGGAATATGTATTTTGTAATTTCTTTTTTCCCTTTTAAGAGACAGTATCTTATCCTGAGTTTCTATCCAGAGCTCCTTCAGAGAATCCCCAAATAGCTGTTTATGACGTTTGCTACTTGTCTTCCTCTGCCCGGTACAACTTAGTCGGTAAGCAGTTTTCATTGCCTCCATCCTAATTTGAAGACTCAAGGATGGAAAACCCAGCATAACCCTCATGGCCGCACATGGTGTGCTTCTCCTTGTAGCTGTTATGCCTCTAAGGAAGAGGCCCTACGCGCGGTCTAGCACTCTTTTACTTGTTTCTTTCTGTGCCCTGTCCCACCAGACGATTGAGGCAAAGACCAACCTCGGCACAACAATGGTGGAATAAATCCAGTGCATCTGACGTGGACAAAAACCACATCTCATGCCTATTGCTCCTTGCCAGAACGTAGCTATGGATTTTTTGCACTTATCCTCCAAGTGCTCACGCCAGAGCAGCTTCCTATCCAGAATTACTCCCAGATATTAGGCCTCTCAACGTAGCTTGTTTTGGTATTACCAATTTCCATAATCTCCAGCGATTTAGTTTTATATCGCTTAGTGAAGATGAGTGCCACCGATTTCTCTCCTTGAATGCATAGGGCATTTTCCCTGCACTATGCTTCTTTTACCTTGAGTGCCTCTTGAAGCAGGTCTTTGAGGACTTCTTCAAATGGTCCCCTAACAAGGATAGCTATGTCATCCGCATATCCTACCACCTTGACATCCATTCCACTGAGCGTCCTTAGTAGACCGTCCACGACAAAGCTCCACAGCAGAGGGGATAACACTCCACCCTACAGGCAGCCCTCCGAGACCACCCCATTTATCGTACACCCCATCCAGTACTTATACGGTTTTCCAAGGAACTCATAATCCAATTTATAGTTCCATCAGAGATCCCGTGATCCATAGCTGCTCTCTTGAGGGCCAGTCTAGAGGTACTATTAAAAGCACCCTCCACATCAGGAAAAGCCTCAATACATATCCCCTTGTTGTTGATCTGACCCCCAATAAAGTCCACAACCGACAACAGCGCAGCCTCCACTGACCTACCAGTTCGGTAGGCGTGTTGGTCCTGATGAAGCGGATACTGCTTCAGAGGTCCCTCCTTCAAATAGTGGTCCACCAGCCTTTCCAGTGTCTTTAACAAGGCAGATGTAAGGCTGATAGGTCTGAAGTCCTTTATTTCTGTGTAACCTTTCCTCCCCGGTTTTGGGATAAAAATAACTTTTGTTTTGAGCTCACCACGTCAAGGTCATGCAGCCCATAAAAATGGTAAAAAAAATCAATATACATTCCTTTAAAATTAATGTCAAATGAGAAATAAATATTTGAAAGTATACTGTGATAAATTTAAATGTGTTAGGAAAATATATTTCTAAAAAAAATGTACCCAAGTTCTCGGGGGGGGGGGGGGGCAATTACCCCTACTGCCCCTCCACTGGAGCCGCTCTTGGTTATATGGGTGAAGCAAAATAAGTTTCTAAGAGGCAGTCCAAGTGATAAATAAAATAGAAAAAAGTGTTTTACAGTACAACTTTTGAAATCAATGCTGCATGTATCTAAAATAAAATAGTAAGGAATTTAAAAGTCGAAGGAAAATAAAAATCGAATGTTTGATACGTAATTAGCAGATAATCCCGTCAGGAAAAGGTGAACGGGTCGGGAGCGGTGGGAGGTCTGTAAGCTGCAGGTTAACTGTCATGTTAGCTGCAAAGAGATTTGTTTTTGTTTGTCGAACTGTAAATGAAAGAATGTCCCAAAGAACCAAACAACCTTTTTACTCGCTATCGTACCTTTTCCCAATCATGACCAATGTAAGCTAGAAGAAGAAGAATTTAGAAATAACATTTACATCGCTGTTTACAGCTCATATTTTTTAATGGGATCAGATAGAACTCCAACTATCCAATATCCGAATCGCGTTCAGACTTTCAGAAAAAAAAAATTAGGACAAAGAAATTTTCAGAAACTAAAATTAATAAATGCAGAACGTACCGCAAAAACGATTCCGTCTACACGGCTATTGTTCCTTTTCCTGTGAAGCTAGTGTAAACTCAGCGCAAACATTATGTGTGTGCTGAGGTAGCGTCTAGTTGGGTGTCATCCGTCGTCACGTTCGTTTTGAGTAGTCAATCATTGTGTCTGTTTTGTTTTTGAGTGCGTTTCGTCGTTCACCATGGCTTATAACACAAAACATAGATATGCTATTATTAGTGAATAAGCTAACAATTGGCTGAGGTGTACCGTGTTGTAAACTCAACGATTTCAGACATTAAAAGAAGAAAACATACGCTTTTAAACTTCGTAACAGCGGATGTTTTCCAAAAAAATCAATGAAGGTATACAAACAAAAAGATTAAGAAGATGCCGTTTTAAAGTGGCTTTTGCGACAACGTTCTATGCGAAACCCAATTTCGCGCCCGATTCTTTGTGGAAAAGCTAAGATCAGTAGGTTTCAGTAGCTTAGAAAACAATATATAAACCTATAAAATAGAGTTTTTTTCTCCCATTTGCAATATACATACGCCAACTAATTAAAATTTACAATTTTCTTCGAAAAACTCCAGCCATCCGAGTGAGGTTTTATAGATAATAAATGCCACTGTAAAAGTTAACACGTTCTGCGAGATATACCTAATATAAGTGAAATAATTAGAAAAACTCATGCGACTTCTTTAGTGTTACCACTGGCTATTTATAGTGAAATTACAATATTCTTGGATTCTATTTCTTTACATCTGATTTTTTTCTGTGTAACCTACATTTACTGTTTGTTGTTTTAGTTTTCCATAATTCCTGTCCCGGGGGATCATTTTAATTTTCTTAGAGTCAAGTATTTCCATCTTGCTTATACTGCCCTTTCCATACAAGGTAGTGCATGAATACACACCGGATATTTGCTCTGAGGGTCTACCCCAATACAGAGGAGGTAAGCGACCATGTGCACGTGATGGCACTGCTTTCCTTTATCCTCCGTCATTTTTCTTAGTTCTACCTAACGCCATCTATTATTATTTATCCTTCCTCCTGAAAGAAGATTTAATTGAACGACCCCGAGTGTCCCTCTTAATGACCCTAATAGGGAGAAGATATGTAACCTTGCACACTTGATACCTTAATCTCTACTACATCCTGTACCAGGTATATCTACTTCATTTATACTTGTCATTCTCAATTAACTGTATTTATTCTTTGAATGTTTGCTGATAACTACAAGCGTTTCCCCCAATGTAGGTTTATCATAATTTATAGAGTTTAGATTTTATATACCTGAAGCTGGATTTGTTTATTTTGTATGTTATCTTGTAATGCATTGCTGGTTGTAAATACTATCTTTCTTAACGTTTTTCCAGTATTTTGCGATTTTATATGAAGTTTAGTTAATGTGTGGGAATTGTGTTATCCCCTGGAACCCTTTGATCAGATCCATCTAATGTCTCAAAACCTATTTAAATATTTTCTAAATAACACCCTTTTTAAACGAACTCTACTTAAAGGACTTTATATTATAAAAGTGAGTCAAGGGAAGTCCAGCGGGACTGCCCCGGGTTGCACAATCTACATATAATTAATATATAAACGGAGGCCCGCCATATAATTAAACGTACTGCACGATGACGTCATAGATGCTTAGAGATATGAGTGGTTAATACAAACGTATTTCCATTGAATTCGGAACAACCTGTTTCAAGGCCGTACAAGGTTACCGGAAGCGTTAGGGAGTAGTTTAAACAGGTTTGTTTTATTTAAAATGATCTGGAATATTGGGATTTAAACACAAGTGCCTGTTTAAAGTTTGTTCAGGACATGTGCATTGCCGACGATAGCAAAAGTTTATTCTCGGGACGTCTGTTCTTACAACCACAGTTGGCCCTTTAGAATTCCCCCGATCGGTGTGGCAGCCAGAATTTCTTTTTTTTGGGGGGGGGGGAGAGCTGGACCTTGACACTCGTCCAAGAGGTTAGGTGATATGGCGAGAGATGCATTCACTGAATATGTATTAGGTTGCAATATTATGTTCCCACGCATCTCCACAAGAGATTTGACCTTGAAATACGTACAAACTCAATTATTAGTATCAATTGAATTCTCAATGAAAAACGTCTTCTGGTGGTTCCCCGTCTCATTAAACTAAATGGATTTTTTTCTACATTGATTCTATTTTGATGAAATTTTAAGTCTCTGCAACAAAACATATAGTTATTAAAGGTTTTACGAGAAAATGTTGGCTAGACGATGATGCGGTTTTAACTAGCGTGACAGTGGTTGTAGGGCCAGTGGGAACGGTGGTGGTAGTGCCAATTGTGGAGGGATTGTTAGAAGTGGACAATTGGGGCCGGTGGTTGTGGTGACGGCACTGTTGGCGGTGGTGACAGAGGCGGTGAGGCCGTAGCAATGGTCGCGGCACTGTTGGAGGTGGTGACAGAGGCGTTGAGGCCGTAGCAGTGGTTGCGGTACTGTTGCCGATGGTGACAGAGGCGGTGAGGCCGTAGCAGTGGTTGCGGCATTGTTGGCGGTGGTGACAGAGGCGGTGAGGCCGTAGCAGTGGTTGCGGCATTGTTGGCGGTGGTGACAGAAGCGGTGAGGCCGTAGCAATGGTCGCGGCACTGTTGGAGGTGGTGACAGAGGCGTTGAGGCCGTAGCAGTGGTTGCGGCATTGTTGGCGGTGGTGACAGAGGCGGTGAGGCCGTAGCAGTGGTTGCGGCATTGTTGGCGGTGGTGACAGAAGCGATGAGGCCGTAGCAATGGTCGCGGCACTGTTGGAGGTGGTGACAGAGGCGTTGAGGCCGTAGCAGTGGTTGCGGTACTGTTGCCGGTGGTGACAGAGGCGGTGAGGCCGTAGCAGTGGTTGCGGCATTGTTGACGGTGGTGACAGAGGCGGTGAGGCCGTAGCAATGGTCGCGGCACTGTTGGAGGTGGTGACAGAGGCGTTGAGGCCGTAGCAGTGGTTGCGGTACTGTTGCCGGTGGTGACAGAGGCGGTGAGGCCGTAGCAGTGGTTGCGGCATTGTTGGCGGTGGTGACAGAAGCGGTGAGGCCGTAGCAGTGGTCGCGGCACTGTTGGAGGTGGTGACAGAGGCGGTGAGGCCGTAGCAGTGGTCGCGGCACTGTTGGCGGTGGTGACAGAGGCGGTAAGGCCGTATCAGTGGTTGCGGCATTGATGGCGGTGGTGGCAATGACGATAATTATGCGTGTTTTATTATCTGGCCTCATAATATTTCTTTGGAGGTCAATAAGTCCGTTCCAAGTTCAATGAGTTTTTCCAAGTTCAATAACTCATTTTTATAGTGAATAAACTACTTTTCAAAACCAATAACCCATCCTTTACATTGAATAAACACATTTTCTAAACCAATAACTCATTCTCAAATAACAATACTCGTACTTATTACTTTATTCCACGAGCGCATCTTAAAGCATGAATAAAGCTGCCAGGAAATTGCTTTGTGGCTCTTTAAGGTTCCTCTATGTGACTTCCATGCATCGTCTGCGTTGTGCCTCTTTGAGGTTCCTCAATGCGACCTCAATGATTCGTCATGTGTTGGACCTCATTGAGGCCCTACAATGCGCCTTGTTGCGTTCTGCCTCTTTTCCATCCCTCTACACGACCTACATCCTTCGTCATGCGTTGCAACTCCTTCAGGTAACTCCATGCGTCGTCATGCGTTATGCCTCTTTCAGGTCCCTATATGTGACATCCATGCTTCGTCGTTTGTTGATCCTCATTGAGGTCCCTCCATCCGTCGTCATGCGTTGTGCCTCTTTGAGATCCTTCTATGCGATCTCCATGCTTCGTCATGCGTTGTGCCTCTTTTACATCCCTCTATGCGACCTCCTTGCGTCGTAATGCGTTTTACCTCTTTGAGGTCTACCATGCGTCGTTATGTGTTGTGCCTCTTTGAGGTCCCTCCATGCTTCGTCTTGCGTTGATTTTCATTGAGGTCCTCCATGCGTCGTCATGCATTGTGACTCTATGAGATCCCTCCATACGACCTCCATGCTTCGTCATACGTTGTACCTCTTTGAGGTCCCTCTATGCGACCTCCATGCTTCGTCATGCGTTGATTCTCATTGAGGTCCCTCCATGCGTCGTCATGCATTGTGCCTCTTTGAGATCCTTCCATGCGACCTCCATGCTTCGTCATGCGTTGTGCCTTTTTGAGGTCCCTCTATGCGATCTCCATGCTTCGTCATGCGTTGATCCTCATTGAGGTCCCTCTATGCGTCGTCATGCGTTGTGCCTCTTTGAGATACCTCTATGCGACCTCCATGCTTCGTTATTTGTTGATCCTCATTGAGGTCCCTCTATGCGTCGTCATGCGTTGTGCCTCTTTGAGATCCCTCTATGCGACCTCCATGCTTCGTTATGCGTTGATCCTCATTGAGGTCCCTCCATGCGTCGTCATGCCTTGTGTTTCCTTGAGATCCCTCTATGCGACCTCCATGCTTCGTTATGCGTTGATCCTCGTTGAGGTCCCTCTATGCGACCTCCATGCTTCGTCATGTGTTGTGCCTCTTTGAGATCCATCAATGCGACTCCATGCTTTGTCATGCGTTGTGCCTCTTTGAGATACCTCTATGCGACCTCCATGCTTCGTTATTTGTTGATCCTCATTGAGGTCCCTCTATGCGTCGTCATACGTTGTGCCTCTTTGAGATCCCTCTATGCGACCTCCATGCTTCGTTATGCGTTGATCCTCATTGAGGTCCCTCCATGCGTCGTCATGCCTTGTGTCTCCTTGAGATCCCTCTATGCGACCTCCATGCTTCGTTATGCGTTGATCCTCATTGAGGTCCCTCCATGCGTCGTCATGCCTTGTGTCTCCTTGAGATCCCTCTATGCGACCTCCATGCTTCGTTATGCGTTGATCCTCGTTGAGGTCCCTCTATGCGACCTCCATGCTTCGTCATGTGTTGTGCCTCTTTGAGATCCATCAATGCGACTCCATGCTTTGTCATGCGTTGTGCCTCTTTGAGGTCCCTCCATGCTTCGTCATGCGCTGATTCTCATTGAGGTCCCTCCATGAGTCGTCATGCGTTGTGCCTCTTTGAGGTCCCTCTATGCGATCTCCATGCTTCGCCATGCGTTGTGCCTCTTTGAGATCCCTCTATGCGACCTCCATGCTTCGTCATTCGTTGCACGTTCGTGAGGTCCTCTTTGTTCTTATTATTTGAAAATATTTAATAAATTGTAGCTGAAATAAATTTTTGAGTTTTTTGACCCAAGTGGAAAGTATATTACTTGTTTAAGTTTGATGTATCTAATATAAAAAATAAACAATTATTTCAAATATAAGCCCTCCAAATTTCTAAATTTTAAAATAAATGTTCATTAAAATGGCCCGCAGATTAACGAAACGAGCAACTGGGGCAATGGAAATTTTACAAAATTTCTTCAACTAAGGTGGGACTTGCAGCCTAAAACAGGCGAAATTAACAGTTTGATCTTTGGGTTTTATAATATGCAAAGCGAGCCACCATACACCTGTAGGATTGTTTCGAAAACTGGTTATTTGCAACTTGTTAAATAACGAAATGAGAGTCTTCTTTAAATTTTGAAATGCTTTCTGTTGTAACTTTCAGATGCTTAATATTAATGCCATTAAGACGTTAAGGATGACCGTTAGTTATCGCCTCCATTGGATAGCGTGTTGCCAACACTACGTGTCCTTCAGAATGCCTACAAACGCAATGAAACCCTGGTAATATGTTTTATCGTTTGAACCTCACGACAAATGTGTAAATTTCTTAATCTGAAAAATTACGTTAAACTAAGACTGAATAAAGTTAAGTGATTGAGAAGTTAACATTTTGTAATAGTTTTATTGCATCAGAATATATTTGTTTTTAGGTGTTTTTAAGCAACAACGTATAAAGTTTTTGTTAAAAATTTAAAAACCGTAAATACACATTTTACAATCAGTCGTGTTCATAAATTTTACTTTCAAGTTGGTCATTTCCCTTTTATTAAAGTTTACAACTTCAAATTGTTTTAAAATTACAAAGTAATTGGAAGTTGAAAACAAGTAATGTAATTTTTTTTTTTAAATCAATCCTTACCGAGGTTAACAAACAAATATGTTTCTTTAGTTATTTTTCATTTTATAATTACAATTAATATAAATGTAATAGAATTGCAATGTTAGGTGGCGCAATAGAGAGCGTATTTCTTTGCAATTTTCCATTTCAATCTCTATATAGTATATTGTGTTGGACTATTATTTTCGTTTGTTACTATTTATTTATTTTTTTTGTTTATTTATAATTTATGGAGCTGATAATGTCCTATAATTTCTCATTCTATCCATCTCTTGTAATTCTTCATTATTGCAAGGAAACTTTCTCTTATAATTTCATATAAGCCCTACCTCTGTGTAGTAGATTTCTAGTTGTGGGAAAGTTAGGTCAGGGCAAAAGTGCTGGATTTCAAACATGTAGCTACTCAGTACGAATCCAGCCGAGACATCAGCTTTTTTTAGATTTTAATTATTGAATAAATATTTGAAGAAAAATATAATTTTTATATTAAAAAGTAAGTTGAAAAGTTTATTTTAAATCAGGGTTAAATACTTATAAAATAATAATAGCAGTAATTCCGGGGATTTGACTGCTAATAATAGCAGGCGTATTAATTTATGTTACCTTATGTAAAAGTATTTAAGAGAAAATTGCAAATAAATTAAGACGGTACAACATTAAAACTGCCTCTATAGTTTCGGACAACTTAAGCAACCTTATAAATACAGTACTGATCTATTACGTGTGAATAATGTGGTGTATAAAACCAGAGCGGCTCCAGGATAGAGTTTCGGGGGATGGCAGGAAAACATAGGGTGGTTTGGGGCGGAAAAGTTTCAAAAATAATGGCCTGGAAATGATATTTTAAGTTATCCTTGCACTTGAAAATCACAGTAAATTTGGCATTTTTTTCATCAAAACATGCATTTTATCTGAATTTACATAGGTATCAAAATTATTATTTTGTACATAACACAAAATATTGTTTAACTTTCACCAAAGGGCTCGGTCTGACGAGGACGACGCGGAGTCGTAGTACACAGACTGTTAGTATAGCCGAGCTACGGAACTAGTGGGCGACTTATAACATGCCAGTGTTTATGCTGGGTGGAACTACCAATGTTATCAGATGAATTTCTATGCCTAACATCATATAAACCTAAAAACAATATTATTATTTATTATTACTAAAACTCGGAGAGACCTTATCGGTGTAGAGCACTTAACTGTACTCTCTTCCCATCCCTACCACAGGACTAGCTTAGTAGATACCTACATCTTTGCAGAAATCAAGTACCCACCTGATGCTAAATCTTCTAATATCCTCTGGTGCACATACCTGCCAGCCAAACCACTTTCTCCTTACAACTCCCAAAGCACAGCACTCACAGAGTACGTGGATTGGGCTTTCCTTTTGGTCTTCGTCGCATCTCTTGCACACAGGGGACCTAGATTTTTCAATTTTGTATTGGAACCCCCTCAGATTCCCATGGCCTGTGACCAGCTCTACAGTAACTCTGAGTTGAGGTCTACTTAAGTAGAGTAGTTCTTTGCCCTACAAATCTCCTGAGTAACCCCACAGTACCTGTAACATGACTTGTAAGATTCCAGTGTTTATGCTGGGTGAAACTACCAATGTTGTCAGATGAATTTCTACACCTAACATTACATAAATGTAAAAACAATATACATTGCTCTATAATAAAAGAATAATGGAAAACACATTTTTATAAATAAACTGGGATAAATTTAAATGTGTTCAGAATGTAAAAATATATTTCTAAAAAAAAATCTAGGACTCAAATTCTCGGAGGGGGAATTGCCCCGACTGCTCCTCCTCTGGAGCCGCCCTTGGTAACTGTGTGGAGTGTGACGTCACTTATGTGGGGGAGGCTAAGAGACAGGTTGGTGTTAGTGTACGTGAGTATGAGAATAGTAGTAAGAAGGATAAACCCTCTTTTTCTCGTGTTTTATTTATATATAGGGAAAGGTTTGGGCATACATTTGATTTTGAAATTTCATTATACAGGATAATGAGACCAACTGGAGAAAGAGGACTTATTCTGAAGTTGTCCATATTAACTTACAAAAGAATGGTAATCAATAGAAATGATTTTTTGTAAATCATGAAATATCTATAAGCCATTGTTGTATAAATTGAGAGCATCCAAGAATTTATTTATGCTGTTGAAATAATTTGTTGTTTTATGGTTTATGTATGATTATTTTGTTTGGGTTTTCTATATGTGTATATTGTCGTTCTATCAGTTTTGTTACTGTTATTATATTTAGACGAATTTATGACTCTCACTATGTAAGTGGGTTATTTTATTAAGTTTGTGACTGAAATTTCATTAGAAAATATTTTAAAGTTTTAAATTTTCTGTTGTGAGTGTACTTGTATTTTATAGTGCATTGTAAAATTGTTTTCAGGCTTGATAAGGGCAAAAAATCTGTTGCCGAAATGTTGTTATAAATAAACAAAACAATTTTTCTCCATATTCAACCGCGTTATCATTTATTCAACTGTTATTTCTTGTGGTCAAATAAACATGAATAAAAACATATTTTATTAACGATTGAACATTTGTACAAGATAAGGAACGTGTGAGGTAATGGAAGGAACTGAATGTGGCAAATATTGAATAAACCATCTAAATAATTACAAGTAACAAAATACGAGTGTCATACATTTAAACTCACTTCCAAGGAACGGAACTGTGAGTAATAACGCAACTGTTACGAGAAATCATAGGCTATTACATAATTTACAGTAATATTTTTTAAAATTTATATTGTACTAAATTTATGAATGTAGTATAGAAGAAGTAGAATTTGAATATGATTTAAACATAACTTCCAAATAACCTCTAAGTGAAGTCGAAAACATCTGTTAGCAGGTTGTGGATTCAGAATATCTCGAGACAATTCCTTCACCTCTATCGCCTCCCGTTAGGTGTTGCCAACATACCGAAAACGCCCCCTTTCACTTAGTGTTAGTGTTACCACTATAAAATACATTTATGTATAATGCTACTCTCATTACGTGTTTAAGGGTTATATCCAGATATATTTTTGTAATTTGTTTTGTTAAATAAAACCCTATTTCAACAAAAAGCCGTTTCAAAAGGTAGACTGTTACCGGTACGCGCCATTTTGTAACCACTTTGATCAGTAAAATGATGTTAACACGAGAGCCATGATTGTTCCCCATTTGCAGAAATAGGGTATAAAAAATAGGGTTTAATGA
>JBAIZL010000394.1:1350000-1352500 GCA_036971475.1 Prosapia bicincta
ATACATTTATAAGAGTATGTCTAACTATTTACAATACGCACATAAGTATATGTCAAAAGTAAGTATGTATGTACATATGTAATTTCCTTTACACATAATACTTTCACTTTTTAATAAAAAAAATCTTTCACTTTCGTCTGTTTTTTTGTGAGCATTGATTTAGCTTTAATGTGCGATCTAATTTTCTTGAGAACGATTTTGTCGCACAGTGTCTACTTGTGTCACGTGTGTCATAAAGCCAAAAAGATCGATAATGTATACGACAGACATGGATAATGCAAATGTCACGTCCTAGACTATTTATAGCCGAGATTAGCTGACATTTGTTTACAATCTTATGATACGCATTAGGTTTTCGGGCGTCCAAGTATTTTGTCATTGTCTCTTATTTACAGTAGTCTGCTCGCCCCTTTTATTTCGCTGGCCCGCGTCGGGATGCTTCCCTTTCAATGTAAAAATTAGTACATACATATTTACATATCTATTCCCTCCATCTTAACTTCTATTAAGCCTTATATGTATTTACGTCGTAATTCACCGTTTGGAGATTTAAACACATGAATCTGATTGGAATAAAAATTGGATATTTGTAAAACAATGGCAAACCCCGGATAATCCGCAAACAGGTTAATCCGCATACGGATAATCGAGAGGTCACTGTATATATATATCACAATATGTATTCTTGTGTATTAATAAAGAACTAAGTCAAAATACAAATACAAGAATTATAAATTAAATTTACAAAAATTGTAAATTCAAATATATATATATATATATATATATATATATATATATATATCACTTTCACTATATGTAATTAAACAAGAATCTTACTTGGTATTTATGCGAGTTAACTTTCAAAGATTGATAGTATGTCCATTATCGAGCATCACTGGAGTAAGATTCTTGTTTAAGTACGTATAGTGAAAGTGATAAGTGAATGCAAGAAAACAGTGTTGCTAAACACAGTTATATATATAAATGTTTGTATGTGTGTATGCGCCTAATTCATTACTTCACCACTGATCTGATAGCCACAAAACTTTGAGAAATTGTTGAGTACATTCCTGGGAAGGTTTCTGGCGACATAAAAATTTTTCTAACATGTAATTTAAATTGCCAAAATAGCATAAAATATGACACTAACTTACCTTAAGATATTTCATTGAATTCATTTAAAATATTGGTTGCTAGGGAGCACTCAACAATCTAAAATTATCTCCCAATACATTTCAAACAATATACAAAACAATATTGTGTATCCGAATGCACTTCAATAAATAACATTCAATCAAGAATTTGTATTGTCACACTTTTCTCGATCGACAACTATAAGTTCAGCTTTTATTATGTTAATAAAATACCAAATTAAGTTTAGCTAATGTTAACACGTCATTCATTTACTTTTAGGCGGTACGAAGTTCGCCGGGTCAGCTAGTTATAAGTAAATACAACTTCTTAAACCAAAATAAATATTACATAAGTTAAAGAACAACGAAGGGAACTTCAGGTCATTTCTGGTTTATTTTTATCTGACGAATCGTGTGATGAGATTTGAAGAAGTAATTTATGAACACTTTGTGCAAGATGGCTGACTTGTATCCGTTATACAAATTCTAAAGCTATTTATTAGAAGTAAAAGTTGTGGAGCGAAGATAAATACTCGTCAAAAATATACGGGTACCCTAATTTGTATTAAGAAAAAACAAACAAAGTAAAATCGTGATTTCGCGAAAACATTGATAAACAAAAAACCTCTTGTAGTTGATAGAATTACAAAAATCTTTTTAATAAAAGAGAAAAAAAAGTTTCGTTGTAAGTTAGAAAAATAATGAAAACAAATATAATCTGGCCATAGGGGCTGAAGAAAACCCTCTGTTAACGTTTGGAATACTGAATATAGAGAAATAAGGGGGAAGCGCGCATATAGGAAGGGACGGTGATGATTGGAGGCAGAGATGATAGAGGTATTTAGAAAGTGGAGTTTTGTAGTGAAGATGTCCTTGCAGAGAAACTATGGAGACTTGGTAGTTATTATTTATTTTCACTTATAAAATAGAATTGCATGAATACTGGTTGGAATTGCTTAAGAGACAACAGGTTTGAATCCGTCTTTGTCGGCCGTGAAGGTAACTGTGTGATCCTTGCCCTCGGGGTCTTTGTAGGAGTACGACCCGACCACGCTGAGTTCTTCATTCTCTGCGCCTGGGTTCACGATGGAGCCCGTCTCTTCCCTGGTCGTGCCGTCACTGGTGCTGAATCTGTACAGAACAAGGAAGGCTTTACTATCGTCCGACCTTCTAACTACACGGCTTTGTCGTTACATGCTACAACTACTTACTTAAACTTGAATCCGTCAATGTTGACTTCATTAAAGCTCTCAACTATTGTGGCTTCGTTGGGGGACTGTGGCTTAGCGCAGACCATGGCGACGAAGCACACGGCAACAATCTACGCAAACAAACAAATAAAACTCTGCAGTCCCAAAAAGAAATAT
>JBAIZL010000394.1:1357500-1360000 GCA_036971475.1 Prosapia bicincta
GATGGGCGAAATCTTTCACAGTCCTCTAATATGGCATCTATGTTGGCAGTTGGGAAGAAACTGAAATTCTTAAAATGTTCTCAACATTCTCACTTGTTGGCCTAGATCTGTACTTGTTTTTACAAACTTCAGCTTACTGAATGTAGATTCACAGACATAAGTAGATAAAAAAAACACAATATTTTCTGAGCACATTCAAGTAAGTTAGGAAATTTGTCCTTTTCAACAACCCTTTGAAACTCACAGTGAGCTTTATTCTTCATATTTTCTTCAAAAATACTTTTGAGTTCCGTATCGTTCTGAAGATCGATTAATTCATTTTTCAAATCCCTTCATATCCAAAAACGGAAAGATGAGCTACATTAGCTGGTTTCATTGCCCATGGATTTTCTACCAAATGGTACAGTTTCACGACATATCAAACATATGGCAGTCCCTTTTTTCTTACCTTTTGCACGTCTCCACCGTCACACGTTAAGTTGCGGTGTTGCCGATACTATTGCTTGCTAAACGTCAGTAAAGCCCGAGGCAAAGATACAACGGGCGGGGTTTTTACCTTCAGTAGTTTGAGTAATTATTTAAGTTTAGTAAAACAACCACAGATTTTCAAAACACTCAGTAAATAAATATAATATTTATTTAAGTTATAAAATATTTTGACTTCAATCCTAACCGTCTAAGGGCCGCAAAAAATCGCCCCGATGGCCGTTTAGTGAGGATGCCTGGCATAGAGAAAAATGGAAAATTACAAGGAAATTCTCTTTCTATATTGCCACTTAATTTTTTGATCCTGTCATATGTATACTAATTGTAATTATAAAATAAAAAGTAACTAAAATAAAATTGTTATTTGTACCCCTAGTAGGAATTGACTTGAATTATTTTTTCTTTATATTACTTGAACTTATATTTATCCCAAGATGCTTATACTCGTACACATTATGCATAAGTCAATACATCTTATATTTAAAGAAACCGATCTAGAGCTTTATAACCACACTAGTGAAATGCAAATTGACGTGGACTGGGCTTAAGGCACTCACATAACGCAGTGAAGAAGATAAAAATACATACTACAAATTTGTCATGTAACTGCTTAGTATGAATAAGTCCCAGTTTACGGAAGGCACGAAAGTTGCACCAGCATGTATGTAATGTTGGCTGGGTTTTATGTTAATACTTTCAGTTTGAAATACTGGGTTCAAAATAATTCCCAGTATTTTCGCCACTCTTGATTAAGTAGCAGATGATTATGTACAGTCTAAACCTGGCGGTAAAGTTTTATTTCTTTCATTAACCAGAGTAACGAGGTTTGGCAGGATAGGTCTTGTTAAAATTTTAGTTTAATTTACTTTTTTTCTACAGTTTCTGGCGACTATTTTCACCTACAAAAGGTACGATTTTAAATATGTATTAAGTATAGTATATATGATTTAAGTTAGGGACCTAAATTTCCTTCGTAGAGTATAAAGGTATCCCATTGCACAGATCCTGAGGTACAAATAAAGAAAGTCCACCAGTTTCACGCCCTTGAAACAAGTTTAGATGGAAAAGGTACAACGAAAAACCTACCTCATTATACAAGAGGCTTAGAAATAAATTCAATTACGCCTAGAAGAAATGACAAATGCAATCAATCCAGAATTTAGTTCTCTTTGTCAAGTGCTTTGATTAAAATATTTTGAGTGCGCAGGTTTTTTGTAATTTTTAAATGTTCAGACAGTATGACTACCGCTAGCAAAGGGTTGACAATATAGGCAGCATTAAGGAAGGAACATAAAACCTCTGTCAATAAATGTAGAGGAGCTACTATGGTATCACGGGTGCAAGGGTGCGTACTTGAGGTATTTATACCCAAAGTCATCCTCCTATCAGGATCATAAGGAGACGTGTATCCGCCCCACCCTCTTATAGGGAGGATAAGGGTTTGCAGATATATAAATACGTAGGACAAAGGCAAGGAAGGAACATAAAACCTCTGCCAATAGATGTAGAGGGGCTACTATGGTATCACGGGTGCAAGGGTGCGTACTTGAGGTATTTATACCCAAAGTCATCCCCCTATCAGGACCATAAGGAGACGTGTATCCGCCCCTCAATCTTATAGGGAGGATAAGGGTTTGCAGATATATAAATACGTAGGACAAAGGCAAGGAAGGAACATAAAACCTCTGCCAATAGATGTAGAGGGGCTACTATGGTATCACGGGTGCAAGGGTGCGTACTTGAGGTATTTATACCCAAAGTCATCCTCCTATCAGGATCATAAGGAGACGTGTATCCGCTCCACAATCTTATAGGGAGGATAAGGGTTTGCAGATATATAAATACGTAGGACAAAGGCAAGGAAGGAACATAAAACCTCTGCCAATAGATGTAGAGGGGCTACTATGGTATCACGGGTGCAAGGGTGCGTACTTGAGGTATTTATACCCAAAGTCATCCTCCTATCAGGATCATAAAGAGACGTGTATCCGCCCCACCCTCTTATAGGGAGGAT
>JBAIZL010000394.1:1365000-1502500 GCA_036971475.1 Prosapia bicincta
ACACTTGACCTAAACACTTGACCTAAACACTTGACCTAAACACTTGACCTAAACACTTGACCTAAACACTTGACCTAAACACTTGACCAAAACACTTGACCTAAACACTTGACCAAAACACTTGACCTAAACACTTGACCTAAACACTTGACCAAAACACTTGACCTAAACACTTGACCTAAACACTTGACCTAAACACTTGACCAATACACTTGACTTAAACACTTGACCTAAACACTTGACCTAAACACTTGACCTAAAACATAAAAAGTAAAACGCTTTTTGCATACGTTTATGCACAACTTATTAAAAACTTTAAACATAGTTAGTCATGATTAGGGTAATTATTTGAGATTTTACACGTTGTTTTATAATGTTAATTTGTGTATTTGTAATCTATAAATGAATCAGTCATTTGAGAAACACCTCATGTCCATAAAAAACAAACTTTCGGGAAATAAAAAAAACTATTTAACTCCAATATTTAATGTAGCTTCCGTTACCAAATTTTTAACATGTTTGTACAGAGGCATGGCAGGCTAATTGTATTAATGTATATACTATATCTTTTATTTTGACATATTAAAAATATTAAAAACCGTTTCGGAGATGTGTTGTTTCTCAAATGACTGGCATAATGTTAAGGTTAAAGGCAAAAAAATAGTTAAATACATACAATATATGAATGAAAACTAGTATTTTTTCTCTTTTTACAATATTTACATTTTTGAGCCTTTATTTTACAAAACTTCTAGGAGATGAGGTGTTTCTCAAATGATTCAATATTTGAACTGCTTGCATTACCATGGTTACTCGGTGGCGATGTGTTGTTATTGCGTATTGGATTTGCCTTGCCTTTACCATCTTTTTTGTGACCCTAACTCAATTTTGAAAAAAAATGGAGGTGTTTCTCAAATGAATGATTCAAATGTAATTTATTCCTGATTTGGAAGTAATTGCGCCTGTAGTAATAGTTAGGGGATTTTCATGTTTTTTATACAATTAAATATGTAACAGTTTCTAATGGTTATATTAATAATGTTTTAGAAAAGATTTCTTTCTGACGTTACCCATTTTAGTGGTACATGTATTGTTTTATAATTATAGTAATTTCATTGTGCTGTGGTTATTTGTGAACTGTGATATTATTGTTGTTATTTTTAGTTGTGTAGTTGTGTATTGTAGGCCTGGAGACAGTAACGTACTCATTATTGAAAGATAGCCTCTGTAAATAGATAGTTTTACTTGACTCGCAAATCAACTGCTTTTATTTAATAATAATCTCAGCGAGTGTAAACATTATTCATAAAAAGTAAAATTAAACAATCAAATAAACTGGTGTCGCGTCAGATGTGCCCAGCGACATTTGTGACCACATTGGTTCAAGGGGTGGGGGGAAGATACACTGGAAATCCCAACCCTCACCCTGACACGCTGCTAAGCCGAATGTCCCAGTCACTTGACACTTTCTCCTGGCTGTCTTGGTGTTAATTAGTATTCCTGGTTGTCTTGGTGTTAGTATTCGGACTGTTCGTATAGTGTATTCAGTGACGTTTATACTACCATGGAGCTCTCTACGACAACGAAGGGTAAAGAGTGCGCGCTATACGAAGGCTACTGCTATTACTTCAAGCGGAAAAATGAGGATGGTGTGATTTCTTGGCGATGTTCAAAGGTAAACTCAAAAAAGTGTTTTGGAGCTATGAAGAGCCGAGACGGCGAGGTATTGAGTGAAACCGATCATCAATGTGGAGCTCCAGATGTTGCAAGGCTGGAGGTGAAGAAAACTGTTCAAAAAGCGAAGAAGAGGGCTCGAGATGAAGATACATCTATTTTGAAAATATATAATGAAGAATTAGGCGAACTTCACAACAAAGGATATGAATTTGTCACGGAGATGTCACCTCAACGTGCGGCGAAGAGAGATCTCCATCGTCAACGGTACAAATCTCAAGGAAACCAAACAGAACCCGAAACACGCAAAGACATCATCCTTGATAAAGAGATATTGAAAATGAAAGATGGCAGCAGTTTTCTTCTCGCTGACGACAACGCTGGTGAAAGAATTTTAGTGTTCTGTGGAAACAGAGGAAGGGAGGGACTGAAATTCAAAAGAGCGTTTTTTATGGATGGAACGTTCAAGAGCTCAAGCAAGCAGTTTTCGCAGATATATTCAATCCACGCCGATTTTGTAAGTTCGCCAGAATGAAACAAATGTATACCCTGTGGCGTTTGCACTGTTGCCGAATAAAAAGAAAGAGACATACATTAGGCTGTTTCAAATTATACGTGAAGTTATACCTAGCTGGTCGCCAAGAACTGTCAACGTTGACTTCGAAATAGCAGCGATATCAGCGTTAAAAGAGGTGTTCCCTTTGGTTTTGGTAAAGAGGTGTTATTTCCACATGAAGAAGTGTCTGTGGAGAAGAGTGCAGGAGGTAGGTCTCACGCGCGACTAGAAAGACAATGACCAAGTACGCCTTCACATTCAAATGTGTGCAGCTCTTGCATTCCTTAAACCTGAGGATGTTAGTGACGGTTGGTTGGAAATCTACTCTCAGGCTCCAGAAAATGCAAAACTAACAGAGTTTTTTGATTATTTCATAGAAACATGGCTGGAAAATGATGACTACCCTATTGAACTATGGAACTGCCGCAACAGACGTCATAGAACAACTAATGCTGTTGAAGGATGGGACAACAGACTATACAACACCCTTCGGAAAACAAATCCTAGAATCAAAGAATTGATTAGCTGTTTGAAATCTGAAGCGGGAAATGCAACCCGCGCATACATGACGCTACAGTTGAACCTTGGAGGGAAGAGGAGAAAATCCACTTATTGTGGACTGGACGAGGGCATTAACAAAACATTCAAGACTTATGAACAAAATGGTGACATAAGAACATTTCTTTTAACTATGTCCTACTTACAAAAATTAGACTGAGCTCAAACTGGATAATGATAAAAGTAATGACCATATTTGTAAATAGTACGAAATTCATTTAAAAAAACAAAAAAATACAAAAATTAAAATACAAAAAAAAGACATGTTAAACTATGATATAAAAAAACAAATATAAAAATGACGAAGCTTCTAGCTGATTTTAAACACGCCTAAATGATAGAAAACTGACTTGTGTTTCTAAGTAATGGTGAAACTTGTTTTCTATCACTTAGCCAGTCCAAAGCCTGGGCAAAGTGTGATGGGAATCAGAGAGGCTATAATCATACCTAATGCAAAATAATGTGGGTCTCCCAATCCATGGTATATTTGGGGTAGCTTGGTCACAACTGTCGCATATTTCATCATGGTCACAAGTGTCGCTGGGCACATCTGTCGTATATTCAAATAAACTAACCATGGCTATTGGTTAACAAACAATTAAATTTTATTAAAAAATTGAAGTGGCGTAGGAAGGCGATGCCACGGTCAATCGTCCTTATGAGCCATGCATAAACACCCTCGAAAATTGTGACGTATGTATAAATTGGTCAACCTATCACAAGCAGAACATGTTTTACTCTACTGGTCACTCCACGTGGCGGATCCACGTGTGGATCAACCATTCATGCATTAACAAAGAGTGGCCGCTGCGAAGACGAGTAAACACCACTTCCTCTCTACGATTGGAACGGCAGACTGTATTTTTTATTTGCCATTCTTCATTGCATGAAAAGGATAGGGCATTCTTTTTATTGCATTTAAAGTCAGAATCCATTACTTTTCATAATCTATTGATGATGAGACATGACCAATAATATTATAATAAAACTATATGAAATGTGACCACTCCAGACATGTGACTTGTATCATGGCCTTGAAAAGGGTCAAAGGTTATTTCACCATAAAACGGTTGAATGACGACGTAATAAAACGATTAAAAAATAATGTTAGTATTGCGCAACTCCTCAGAAGCCTTCCAAGATCATATTACACGAAGCCGTCAATCGCGGATTTTATTAAAAGTTTGAGATTATCTGAGATGTACTTAAATGACCTAATTCTCACAAAATCTTTCAACAAGTTTAATGCCATACGTATTTCGATATCGATACTGTCATCGTCAGGGGCATAAAGTTGTAAGATTTTATTTAGTTTCATTTTATTTTATTTACATAGTTTTACAAACACATACAAGTAAAAAGAAGCTAAATCGGTTAGGCTCGGGCTTAAACATGTTCTATAGGACCTTCGTTCAATTTGAGGCAAGACTCGCATCGTTCTTGAAAGTTTTTGCTTCATTGTGGTGAAAAGGAATTGTTTCATGCTCGTTGTACACATGGTTATTCTCCTGTAGTAGGACGATGGTGTTTGGTGGGTCATCACGGGAGTCTTCTTCATCATTCCCCAGACGTAGGGGTCAGGTGGTGTAAGAGGGTTGTTTCATGCTCGTTATACAAATGGTTATTTTTCCTGTAGTAGGACGATGGTGTTTGGTGGGTCATCACGGAAGTCTTCTTCATCATTCCCCAGACGTAGGGGTCAGGTGGTGTAAGAGGGTTGTTTCATGCTCGTTATACAAATGGTTATTTTTCCTGTAGTAGGACGATGGTGTTTGGTGGGTCATCACGGAAGTCTTCTTCATCATTCCCCAGACGTAGGGGTCAGGTGGTGTAAGAGGGTTGTTTCATGCTCGTTATACAAATGGTTATTTTTCCTGTAGTAGGACGATGGTGTTTGGTGGGTCATCACGGAAGTCTTCTTCATCATTCCCCAGACGTAGGGGTCAGGTGGTGTAAGAGGGTTGTTTCATGCTCGTTATACAAATGGTTATTTTTCCTGTAGTAGGACGATGGTGTTTGGTGGGTCATCACGGAAGTCTTCTTCATCATTCCCCAGACGTAGGGGTCAGGTGGTGTAAGAGGGTTGTTTCATGCTCGTTATACAAATGGTTATTTTTCCTGTAGTAGGACGATGGTGTTTGGTGGGTCATCACGGAAGTCTTCTTCATCATTCCCCAGACGTAGGGGTCAGGTGGTGTAAGAGGGTTGTTTCATGCTCGTTATACAAATGGTTATTTTCCTGTAGTAGGACGATGGTGTTTGGTGGGTCATCACGGAAGTCTTCTTCATCATTCCCCAGACGTAGTGGCCAGGTGGTGTAAGAGGGTTGTTTCATGCTCGTTATACAAATGGTTATTCTCCTGTAGTAGGACGATGGTGTTTGGTGGGTCATCACGGAAGTCTTCTTCATCATTCCCCAGACGTAGGGGTCAGGTGGTGTAAGAGGGTTGTTTCATGCTCGTTATACAAATGGTTATTTTCCTGTAGTAGGACGATGGTGTTTGGTGGGTCATCACGGAAGTCTTCTTCATCATTCCCCAGACGTAGTGGCCAGGTGGTGTAAGAGGGTTGTTTCATGCTCGTTATACAAATGGTTATTCTCCTGTAGTAGGACGATGGTGTTTGGTGGGTCATCACGGAAGTCTTCTTCATCATTCCCCAGACGTAGGGGCCAGGTGGTGTAAAGAGGGTTGTTTCATGCTCGTTATACAAATGGTTATTTTCCTGTAGTAGGACGATGGTGTTTGGTGGGTCATCACGGAAGTCTTCTTCAACATTTCCCAGACGTAGGGGTCAGGTGGTGTAAGAGGGTTGTTTCATGCTCGTTATACAAATGGTTATTTTTCCTGTAGTAGGCCGATGGTGTTTGGTGGGTTATCACGGAAGTCTTCTTCATCATTCCCCAGACGTAGGGGTCAGGTGGTGTAAGAGGGTTGTTTCATGCTCGTTATACAAATGGTTATTTTCCTCATCTTGTTGGAACCACTGTGATCAATAAGAAAAGTTTCGGGCACAATAAAATCTCCTTAAGTCCCCTATAAAACGACCGAAAATGACCCTATATAGGTCATTCTACTACAGCTGATTCAGTTTCAGTACTGTTTATTTTGGCGCATACGGTAAGTATATCAACATTAAAGCAAGCAAAAAATTAATAAGCAATAAATAATAAAAAAAACATTGCACAATCTACAAAGATTTAGTTGGCCTAAGGTAACATAATCTAGATAACTTCTTTTAAATAGGCTATTTGTAAATATTGGTTAATGTAAACCACATATTTCTATTGACATATGAGTGGATGAGTGGATACTTGTGCAAAATTGATCTTTGTATATTGTTTAGTGTTTTTGTTTGTTAATTACTTTTATATAGTAAAAAGTACTGTTATTTTAAAATTTGGGTTATACAGTTATTCTCCATATAGAGTTAGTTAAATTACACAGGCCCTTTACAGCTTTATAAAATATATTATAATGTAATCCTGTTACAAACAATCCTACTATTAAAATATATAAATTATTTACTTCAACAAACAATAGGCCAACTCTTCAAATCTATATATACATTTAAATGAATGTGTGTATGTATGTATGTATGAGCCTTATGCATTACAAAACCACTGATCCGATTGCCATGAAATTTTGGGAAATTATTGAGTACAATCCTGGGAAGGTTTCTGGCATAGTAAGTCTCAAGGGCGTAGCTAGGAGTATAGGAGGCTTGCGACCCCCTCCAAAACAAATTAATTTTAGGAGAAAAATATTAACCTACAAAACGGCGCTATCTTATATGCATAAAAATGAATGCATGTATGAATGTATGTATTATGCATTAGTAAACCACTAATTCGATCGCCATGAAACTTTGGGAAATGTTGAGTACATTCCTGGGAAGGTTTTTGGTGATATAACAGTTTTTCCAACATGTAATTTCTCAAGTATCAAAATAGTATAAAATATGACTTTCTAACTTACCTTAATACATTTCATTCATTCCAAATTTTGGTTGCTAGGCAACAATCAACAATCTAAAATTATTTTCCAACAAATTTCAAACAATATACAAAATATATTGTATATATCCGAATGCACGTCAATAAATAACATTCAATCAAGAATTTGTATTGTCATACTTTTCTCGATCGCCTACTCTAAGTTAAGCTTTTATTATGTTAATAAAATACCAAATTAAGTTTAGCTAATGTTAACACGTCATTCATTGGACGTTTTGGCGATACGAAGTTCGCCGGGTCAGCTAGTTATAAGTAAATACAACTTCTTAAACCATATTTTTTTTTTTATTTATGTCCTTATGTACAGTTCGATTGCGAATCAATCATCTTCAGTGGTGAAGATCTGAATGTTCATCAGGACATAAATAAAAAAAAATTTGGTGTAAGAAGTTTTATTTATTTATAATTAAGAATTATAGGCTATCACAGTTGCTGCAACTTATTACTTTCATATAAAGTTTAAAATTATAGAAAAAAACATTCTTAAAATGTGCAAAGAGATGCATTGTAGGAGCTGGAAAGGTATTCAGAAATTCTTTGGAACAACCATGAATCGATCCCAGGACGTTTAGGTTAGTAGTCAATGCTGTAGAATCTGGGACAAAAGGACGGTGAGCCAACGGCTGTATATGTCCCTCGTGAAGAAGAAAGGGACGGAGAGTGCGCTAGCTACCTTGTGGGGGCAAGGGTTACGAGTTAGGTCAGGTTAAAAACAATAGATTGGAATTTTTATTCTATGAGGATAATTGGTGAGTCTTTTAATCGACAATTATAATAGACTCGGATCGTGTCAAGATTACTTTCTCGTATAGTTTTATAAATAATAATTAAATTATCCTTATACTTTTTAGACATGGAATAAAAAGGTTTCACTGCTATTTGAGCCACTGTAACATTGCATAGTAGCCAAAGTAGTATCAAAGGCCGATTCGGCGAGTGGATTAGAAGGCTGAGTTGGTTTTCCAAGAACCGCTTAAACTCCAGGTCTACGCACTGGAGTGGAAAGACTCCTTCGTTTCTTTATCTCAATCCTTCCTTTTTCCGAGAGTGAGGGAGAGAGAGGGGTTCGACTGACACTCAGTACATAGATCGGGAAAATACCTAGCTACCCTCATCAAACCAAAGGGGTGATTGGCTCAAAGTCTTGCAGCAAGAGTCTGTACCACTTGATCGCCCCCTAACTTCAGTTTTAATTTAATTTTAAAAGTTCACAAAGACAAAACTGTGTTACTTTAATTTGTTTACTTAAAGGTTATAGTAAATTATACGTATAACGTAATGTTTTGTTAAGTTCATGAACCTTTAGACGAAGTTCTCGTAAGGATTAGTGTTTTAGGGCTCCCCCAGTATTAAGGAGCATTAAGAAATCTCGCGCTGGAGCTGTGATTAAAGTTTCACATAAGTTACGTGAAAGAAACCTTTCTATTATAGCCATATGAAGGCGTCTACCTGATACATCACTCTAACAGTGTGTGCGCGTGCGCGTGTGCGTGTATGTGTGCAATGGCCAATCCCTGACGATGCATAATGCAATTATCGCGGAACTGATGGCAGGATGAGTCGGCCTTGGCATTTGTTAGCATTAAATTTACATAATTACTTGCATTGCACGTACAGAGCACGACACCGGTGAAGTTGCATTCACTCGGACAGTTGCGAACATTCCTGAGGATCTCATTGGCCAACACAAGCTGAAGGCAGACATCATTTGCAGGCGACACTGTATGACTTAATAGCCCTAAACAAACAGTTACTGTTAAACTTAATTATACCAATGATTACATCTGCGAAGTAGAGTCGCTGAATATACATAGTAACGCTTTATTATTGCATTTTGTCAGTTTGTAGCCAACGGCCAGACAAAAAAGCTATGTGATAAATTCGTATTGATATAAGCAATATATATTCTCGGTTACGTAATACTGTATTAGGTTAAGCATTAATGCATGCAACACAAGTAATATAAGCAAAAATTGTTTAAAGTTAATTCCTACTTAGATCATCAAAGACAAGTTTTATTTTAGTAGCCTTCTATTGAATAATTACAATTACTATAAATAAAGTAACATAACTAATGAGTTAAACAGCTGTTCTACTGCATAACCTTTAACAAAATAACAGCAATTTTATGAAATCATATGTTATTAATTATTTTAAACCAAATGGAACAAATAACTATATTGCCTATCTTGCCCTTTTGTAACTAGTTTTTCTCTCACATAAAACTAAATTTAATTCATAAATTAATATTTTAAAAAACACTATTGACATTAAGTGTCATCCACTACACGTTTAAAAAAATGTATTTGGATTCGAGTAGTAAATAAAAAGTATGTTACTAATGACTGAAAATTTTAACAATGTATATATATAAAGACCTATCACTAACACTATAACTTACTTAGACAAGAATCTTATATGATATATGTGCAAGTTAACTTTTGAAGACTAGTTATGATGTCTTCAATATCAAGCATTGACTAAAACTGTTTCAGTTATTGCTCGACAATGAAGACACCATAATAAATTAGTTTTCAAAAGTTAACTCACATATATACCAAGTAAGGTTCTTTTTTAAGCGATAGTATTACCAAGTAAGATAGTATTAAAGAGTATGTGTGATTCGTATTGCGTTTGTTCGTTTAATATGATTATACTTTGGATTGAATTGTAAATTCAATTATAATTCTTGTATTTGTATTTAGACTTTTGTTCTTTATTAATACACAAGAAAACATACTGTGATATATATATATATATATCGCGATATGTATTCTTGTGTATTGATAAAGAACTAAGTCAAATTACAAATACAAGAATTATAATTGAATTTACAATTCAATTGAAGTAAATTCAATTATAATTCTTGTATTTGTAATTTGACTTAGTTCTTTATATATATATATATATATATATATATATATATATATATATATATATATATATATATGTATATATATATATATATATATATATATATATATATATGTGTGTGTGTGTGTGTGTGTGTGTGTGTGTGTATATAAGCCTATAGGTATATATAAGGAGAGTGTGAACTAATAGAAGGATTCTTGAATTTTATAGTCCATTACATTCGATGAATCTTATTAATCACTTAAACAATACTTTATGACTATCCGAACTTTAAATTTAGTAAATTTGTTAAAACTTACTTAAAGACAGAACTTACTATGTGCCGATCTTCATCAGTGTCTTCTGCTTGGAGATGTTGGGTCAAGCGGTGACGGTTTTAAAGGTAGGTTTTCGATAGTATTAAAGAGTATATGTGTGATTCGTATTGCGTTTGCTTGTTTAATATGATTGTACTTTGTGTTTGTTTTGTGTCTGTAAATTTCAGACATTTTACAACTGAGAAATTTCAGAAATTTACAGACACACAAAAACACAAAGTACAAACATATTAAACGAACAAACACAATACAAATCTCACACACTCTTTGATACTATCGAAAAACCTGCCCTAAAACCATCACCGCTTGACCCAACATCTCCAAGCAGAAGACACTGATGAAGATCGGCACATAGCGATCAAAAACATTCTGTCTCAGTAAGTTTTAACAAATTTACTAAATTTAATGTTCGGATAGTCATAAACTACTGTATTGCTAAAGTGATTAATAGAAGGAATCGAAAAATTAATATTTCACATAGAACCAAGTTTGAATGGAATATTTAGATAAATTTTGGAATCTTTACATTTTTTAACATCTATATAAACCTATTAAAACAAATAAAATATATTCACAAAACTCACAAATTAATCATTTATTGACTCATACGCGTTTCAATGACAAAGTCGTCATCAGTGAGCTTCCTATGGAAATATTAATTATCCATTTTGTTTATATGTAATTATGTGTATGATTAAGAAGTGTATTGCAATTAATAAGTTAAGTATACAAATTCTATTTGATGTATTATGTTTGAAGTATTAATAACTATTATTTTGACAGGTGGGCGTGACAACGCCCACTGTATAAATATAGAAGTGTAACCTTACTTTCACCTTAGCTGTAACTTAGAGTTTGTAGTAGCAACACTCACTGATGTTGATGGCTTTGTTGTTGGAAAGCATATAAGTCAATAAATGATTAATTTGTGAGTTTTGTGTATGTCTTTTATTTGTTTTAACATAACCTCACAAGCTAAGCTCAAAGAATAGTTGAATAAACCTATTAGTTACATTTTTATCAGGAGCATATTAATGAGCCTCCGATGTTGTCCAGTTCACGTCGCTCATTGTGTGTTTAGATCCTTACTGGTAGGTGTAAAGTTGGATGACGTAGCCAGGCCCCAGGTGCGGTCCTGTTTCCCATTCAATCTCTTATGTCTACCAGGCCTCACATGAAGCACACTTTATAAATTTTGTTTCAGCTTAGATGGAATATCTATTGCATTGAGTAATAAGACAGGGTTTTCGAAATATTAGTCTTACAATGTTTTAAAAGGTGCTAAAAAAATAATCTGATGTGGGAAATACACTTCCTTGACCGTAATCGGTCTCCTTTTACCCACTAATCCATGACGTAACGTATGTTAACTGCTTTAATGTCAATATTTTATTACTAAAAAAAACATTTCAGCAAAGTTTTCAGAAACATTAATAGAACCATTTCTAAATGGTGTTTTTCCTATTATGTCAACAATTTTGTTACCGTTGTCGATTAAGCTGTAATAAGCATCTTTATAAACAACAATATCGGTGTATTCAAGTTTAGTACTCTAGAGAGGAAACCCTTCTATGAGGATTGGGATTCCGGGGGAAATTGGGAACTAACTTACACTCACAAAGTAAGTGTCGTAGCTTCAAATTTGGCTGCTCTGGGATAAAACTAAAAAACTCTTGATTTTTGTAGGTTTTTAAGTTAAATACTGCCGCCTTAGGATTATCGGTTTGTTAGAGCGTCATAAAATATTTTGCATTGTAAATATGTTTAGCAAACAATTTTACTCTGCTCCAGTTGCAGCTCGGTGCCCTACAGACTTTTGTGCCCTTTGGTAATTACAGCACTAAAGTATTAAAATTTTATATAACTAACAAAGTGAGTGAATTAAATTTATTATTATATTAAATATAACCCAAATTTACAGAATACTCAATGAACAATAGGTTTAATTCAAAAAACTTGTAGATATGTTGGTACGTTACTCTTGCCTGTTGTACAGTGATAGGAAATGATTTGAAAACCTGTGATTATGTCACTGTTGTTCGTAAATCACAGTTCGACCTGTTTTGTAGTGAGATTAAGGAACAGGTTTTTGCCTTAACTAATCTGTGACAAGAGTGGCAAATTATGAAATAAAATAACATAAATATTTAGCCTATAAATACTATTTGCATTTGTAGTAACATTTTGATAATATATTTAAGTAGATGAATTAAAAACTGCTATATTTTCAAGGAAAAAACCTTTAACTTGTTAACATAAATGTTAAATGTTAGTTAATATACGAGTAAAACAATCATACTGATATGGTCATCTCACAACATTACCTAACCTCAATAACGAATAGCGACAAATTGAGACAGACTGGCCCTCCGCCCCCCACCACTACAAAACTGGTTCAGACGGTTTTCGTCCACAAAAGTCAGTCTTCACCAAAAAACATAAGACCTAATGTACTTACTTTTATGATTGTTGATGACAGTCGTTTCGGGAGATATGACCCATTGTCAACTCAGACCGTAACCGACCTCATGGTTATTTTAGGTAAGGCTGGGGGTGGGATATTAGGGTATGGATATAGGTATATTTTAGAGAGTATTTGGGTTATGATATCAAAAAGTATTTCTGAGTTATAATGTAATTGGGTGTTGAGTATAGTGTACTGGGTGTATTTTGAAATGTTTGTATATTTCATACTGTTTGGTTGGGTTTTGTTGGTTATTTTTGAAATACTAACAAATTTTTAGAAAGAAATTTACATTACCAGGTCTGTAAAACTATTTACTAATTTTTTTTTTAGGTTTCTAAAACTATAGGCATCACGATGTATATAATTACTGACAAATTTAACCAAGTTTCAGACGGGTTGGAACATAAAATGGAAAAGGGATAAAGTTGAGATTTGAAGTTGTGAGATACCTAATGGAAACTATAATGAGCACGGAATTGTAAATACAAAAAGAACAAGAAACAAAATTTTACCATTCATGGTGGATTGTTAATAGTCATAAATTTAAAGCAGTTGTATCACTTCTAAGGGCAGAATCCTGATTGTTATTTCAGGAAACAATTTGATTTATATATTTCTGGATTAATATAGACATTCAAATGTTCTTTATATCTTTCTTTTAATTTTTTCTTGGTTTGACCTATATAAGCTTTATTACAATTTTCTCATTCTAATTTATAAACACCACCTTTTTCATGCATATTAATTGTTTTATTATTGTTATTTATTATGTTTATTATTTTGTTATTAGTTTTGTATGAAATTTTAATATTTGTATTTTTAAATAATTTGGTGATATTTTTTATTTCATGACCTATAAATAAAAATGAAGTCCATATTGTATTATTATTACTATTACAAATTAAATTATTATTTTGTTTATTAAAAATATTATAATTAAGTTTGTCAACATTTTTCTTTTTATAACCGTTTTCTAATGCAATTTGATAAATTATGTTTTTTTCTCTTATTTTATTTTCTTAATTCATGGGTATTTTATGCATTCTATATAATAAGTTATATAAAGCAGCCATTTTTTGATTATATGGATGATTAGAATTATTTGGTATAAGTTGGTTTACGGTATATCATATATTAAAATTTTTCATTTTTTCTTATTATTGTTAAATCTAGAAAATTTATTTTGTTATTTGTTTCAATTTCATAAATAAATTTGATTTTATTATTAATTTTATTTATTTTATCCAAAATATTTGTTAAATTTATATTATTATTGTTTGATATATACATTCCATCATCTACATAGCGAACCCAATAACCATTTTTATCATATATTTTTATAATTTCATTTATTTTATTATCTAATTGTTGTAAAAATATTTCAGATAATATATTTGATAATGGCGAGCCCATAGCAAGACCATCTTCTTGTTTATAAATATTGTCATTGTATGAAAAATAATTTTGATATAATATTATTTTGAGTGTATTTAAAATTTCTAATGTTAATTTTATATATTTCTCGTGTTCTAATTTAGATTTTATAATTTCAAGAGTTTCTTTTATAGGTATGTTTGTATACATATTTTTTATATCTAATGATATTAATTTTGTATTTTCATTAATTTCAATTGCATTTAGTTTTTCAATAAGATTAATAGAATTTATGATAGTATGATTATTATTTAGTTCTATTTTATCTTTAAGAATATTTACCATAACCTTTGATATTTTATAAGATGGAGCATTTATAAAATTTATTAATGGTCTTATTGGTTTATCTATTTTATGTAATTCCACAAGTCCATTCAACATTGGAATTTTTGGATTATCATGTATATAGTTGCTAATATTATTTTTATTGAATAATTTATATGAAGATTTTACAATATTTTTTATTTTATTTTGAAATTTATTTGTAGGATCTTTATATATTTGACAAAATTGATTATCATTTATGTATTTTTCTGTTTTTATGTGCTCATTTTTATCAATAATGACAATAGCATTACTTTAATCTGCCTTTACTGTAATAAGATTATTATTTTGTAATTTTTGTTTTAAATCTTTAATTTCTGAATATTGTTTCTTATGTGTTTTATTAACTGTATTTTTTTTAATCAATTTTTTAATTTCATAAGCTGCTTCGATTCTGGTATTTTCTTGTAAGCTTGTATTTAGTTTACTAATAGCTAGTTCTGTATCTATTATAATATTATTAATATTATTATTTATGTCTGTTTTTATATTAGTATTATTGTTTTTAAGTAGTTTTATTTCATTATTATTAAATCAAGTATTTTATAGATTAACTACATTAGGGTGAAAATTATGATATTTAATTTCAGGTACATCTTTTATATGTTTTTCAAACTTCAAATTTTTAAATTTTTTGTTTATTATATTTATTTTTATATTTCTAATTTTATTTATAAATAAATTGATTTTATTATATTTTTCTTCCCATTTTATGTTATGCATAATAGAAGCTAATTTTATATGTAGCTTATACATTTCAATCGTTAAAGTATTTTTCTTTTGATACAAGTTTTTAATTTCATTCTTAACCCATAATTTTTCAGCTTGTTTACATGTTTTTTGAGCTATATTATTTTTGTTTTTTATTGTAATTTTTGCGTATTTTGGAATTATATTATTTATAATACATTGTTTATTAAAGTATATATTACAGTTTGTATTCATTAGTTGAATTTTACGTTTTTCAAATAAATTAATGTCTTTTGTTAAGGCAACATTACAATTATTAATAGAAATCATTTTAAAATATATTAGTATAAAATAGGTTGTATTATATTGTAAATATCTGTTTCTAGTTGTATATTATAAAATATTTGTTTGTTCCAGTATCAACTTGTAAAGATGAATATCTTCAGTATAATTACTTTAGAAATGATAAAAATGTCTATATATATAGAAAATTATATATATATATATATATATATATATATATATATATATATATATATATATATATATTTATACCAAGAGCTTTCTATCTACCGAGCTGGTAAGCTTTTTTTCATTTTTAAGTGGATAATTAATTAGAATATTCAAAAGCAAAACATGACAAAGAACCTTTTTAAGAAAAACCTTTTGAGACAACATGCAACAAATTATAGCTTTCTTTAATTACATTTACACTTTTAATGTTTTACACTTGCCTATAGTAACACTTGCTTTGTTTGTTGAGGACGGCCGTTTCGGGAGATGTGTCCCTTTTTCAACTCAGACCGTAACTCATAAGTGCCCTAAGTGCTACTATAGGCAAGTGTAAAACATTAAAAGTGTAAGTGATTACTAGTAGCTCAAGCGAAGATGAAATCAACATATGCTTTCTTTAATGTTTGTATTGTATGTTATGGTACAAAAACTCAAGATGGATATAAATCCCTTGTAAAGTAAATGATATCAGTATTTAAACTTGCACATGTCCCATCTGTTTCTGCTGTATATTCAGTACTGGAATAGGTCTTGCAAAAGAAGTACAGTAGAGTCTTGAAATTCCGAGTCCTGATATTTGGAGTTTCCATTAAATTCAAGACTATTTTTTACATCCAAATAATGGGTAACTCGTATGTTATGTATAAATATGGTTGGTGATTTTGAAAAATCTTTAATAATCGGTAAAGCATGTCAACCAAGACGTATCAAGAATATGAATAATTTAGGTATGATTTCAAAAGCTAACAGAAAGTCATGGATTAGTCATGGTATAATCCATAATTTAAATTATAAAAATCATAGTTTGTTATATTTGATCCAGTATTCTGATCTAGTATTGGTGAAAATTGCCAATATTCCAGCAACCTGATTAAATCTATAAGTGTGTTGGATGTTGTTTCATATATTGTATCTTCTGTAAAAAAATGTTAAGAAAACCACAGTAAACAACTGCATCCAGAAAGCTAAGTTTTTAAAGCTATAAATTTTGAATTGATAAATGTTCCATGTTTTTTACTTTATTATAAATTCCTTCCAATTTCAATAAATGGTTGTAACTTCATTCAATGTCTCAATATTTTGTACCGTAATTTATTGAGATCTCTGAAAAGTGACACCTCCAAACAACAACCATTTCCTTAAGTACAAACGATGTTTGGTGTTTGGAGGTTTTACTGTAATACTCTTGAATAAGTATATATTTTTAAAAAGCATTGTAAAAGTCCACTTTATGTTACACATTTTTTCTTTTTTTCATTATTGGTCTCTTTAAAGTTCTATTCTCAACTTCATTTTAAGAGAATTACATTCCTTGATACTTTTTGTTGTGATTCCCATTTGAAGGTTTTTTTCTACTTCAGTGAACCAATTTAGTGGGGTTATTTTTTTTAATATTTTACATATTATAATGTATTTATATGTTTAAAGCTTAAAACCAATCATCCTACTTGAAATATACAAGTTGAGGAAATACCTTCAGCATAGTTAGGTATAGACAAGTTTTGAATTCTATTTATGAATTATTTACTTCAGTTGACCATCTTTAGTTTTTCAAGTAGATAAATCATTTCAGTATTTTCAGATATTCGTACCAAATACTTTTAAACAAATCCAAAGGTTCTACGTACAGTTCAATTTCAATAGAGTATTGTTTAGGATGCTGTCCTGTAACCTTCCCCTTGCATGTTTGGAGTGCTGCTAATTAAATCAAATGTAGCTGTCAGAAGCTCCCACTCAGTAGCAAACAAAGTTTTCAATGTTACTATATTCGTATTTCATTAACATTTGTAACGATTTGTATCACATTATTTTATTAATGTGTATTTAGGATTTGTATTCATTTTTCCAGCTTAGGTTCTTATCCTGACATACTTATCAAGAATGTTGATGAAGGGTTGTGCAAGAAATTATGATTGTATATTTTGAGATGTAGTTTGAAACCTGCAGAGATATATCTGCATGCGAAAATGCACCTTTTTTGACATTGTCAGTAGCTATTTCTCACAATGGGTTAACATGCAGGATAGGAAATGCTTTGTTTCATCATTCAGAATTATACTTTTGTTATATGATGGCTATCATCACCTAGTCAACTTAGATCATGCTTCCTACATCTTACAGGGAATGTTGTATACAACATTTTTTGTACATGTTAGGAATTAGAAGTATATCTTGTTATAAATTAGGTTAAATATTTAGTACACTGTTCAAATCTATTATTTCTGGCCTAACAAAACAGACAATCAATTAGCTTCAATGATTTGTAAACTAGTTTTTCATACGTTCATTCACATTGAAATCCAAAAGTTATATTTTCTTTGGACCAATACCTTCTGGATTCTTAAAGCCTCATTTGTAGACCATTGGTTCTGCATCAGGATTCACTGCTATAATATTAGAGTAGGTATACATAAATAAAATTATTGTATTAGGTAGTGCCAGGGAAACATAAAAGTGGGTTCTGCAACAGGATTCACTGCTATAATGTTAGAGTAGGTATACATAAATAAAATTATTGTATTAGGTAGTGCCAGGGAAACATAAAAGTGGGTTCTGCATCAGGATTCACTGCTATAATGTTAGAGTAGGTATACATAAGTAATATTATTGTATTAGGTAATGCCAGGGAAACAAAAAAGTGGGTTCTGCATCAGGATTCACTGCTATAATGTTAGAGTAGGTATACATAAGTAATATTATCGTATTAGGTAGTGCCAGGGAAACAAAAAAGTGGGTTCTGCATCAGGATTCACTGCTATAATGTTAGAGTAGGTATACATAAGTAATATTATTGTATTAGGTAGTGAAAGGGAAACAAAAAAGTGGGTTCTGCATCAGGATTCACTGCTATAATGTTAGAGTAGGTATACATAAATAATATTATTGTATTAGGTAGTGCCAGGGAAACAAAAAAATGGGTTCTGCATCAGGATTCACTGCTATAATGTTAGAGTAGGTATACATAAAAAATATTATTGTATTAGATAGTGCCAGGGAAACAAAAAAATGGGTTCTGCATCAGGAATCACTGGTATAATGTTAGAGTAGGTAAACAGAAATAATATTATTGTATTAGTTAGTGCCAGGGAAACAAAAAAGTGGGTTCTGCATCAGGATTCACTGCTATAATGTTAGAGTAGGTATACATAAAAAATATTATTGTATTAGATAGTGCCAGGGAAACAAAAAAATGGGTTCTGCATCAGGAATCACTGGTATAATGTTAGAGTAGGTAAACAGAAATAATATTATTGTATTAGTTAGTGACAGGGAAACAAAAAAGTGGGTTCTGCATCTGGATTCACTGCTATAATGTTAGGAGTTTGTTTAGAAAAACTAATATTATTGTATTAGGTAATGCCAGGGACACAAAAAAGTGGGTTCTGCATCAGGATTCACTGCTATAATGTTAGAGTAAGTATACATAAGTAATATTATTGTATTAGGTAGTGCCAGGGAAACAAAAAAGTGGGTTCTGCATCAGGATTCACTGCTATAATGTTAGAGTAGGTATACATAAGTAATATTATTGTATTAGGTAATGCCAGGGAAACAAAAAAGTGGGTTCTGCATCAGGATTCACTGCTATAATGTTAGAGTAGGTATACATAAGTAATATTAATGTATTAGGTAGTGCCAAGGAAACAAAAAAGTGGATTCTGCATCAGGATTCACTGCTATAATGTTAGAGTAGGTATACATAAGTAATATTATTGTATTAGGTAGTGCCATGGAAACAAAAAAGTGGGTTCTGCATCAGGATTCACTGCTATAATGTTAGAATAGGTATACATAAGTAATATTATTGTATTAGGTAGAGCCAGGGAAACAAAAAAGTGTTACCTAATACTTACCACTACCTAATACAATAATATTACTTTTCTAAAGAAACTCTAACATTATAGGAGTGAATCCTGATGTAGAACCCACTTTATTGTTTCCCTGGTACTACCTAATACAATAATATTATTTATGTATACCTACTCTAACATTATAGCAGTGAATACCGATACAGAACCCACTTTTTTGTTTCCCCGGCACTACCTAATACAATAATATTATTTATGTATACCTACTCTAACATTATAGCAGTGAATCCTGATGCAGAACCCACATTTTTGTTTCCCTAGCACTACCTAATACAATAATATTACTTTTCTAAACAAACTCTAACATTATAGCAGTGAATCCTGATGCAGAACCCACTTCTTTATTTCCCTGGCACTACCTAAAACAATATTATTATTTATGTATACATACTCTAAAAGTATAGCAGTGAATCCTGATGCAGAATCCACTTTTTTAAATTCCTGGCACTACCTAATACAATAATATATCACTTTCCTAAACAAACTCTAACATTATAGCATTGAATACCGATGCAGAACCCACTTTTTTGTTTCCCTGGCACTACCTAATACAATAATATTATTTATGTATACCTACTCTAACATTATAGCAGTGAATCCTGATGCAGAACCCACATTTTTGTTTCCCTGGCACTACCTAATGCAATAATATTACTTTTAGCAGTGAATCCAGATGCAGAACCCACTTTCTTGTTACCCTGGCACTACCTAATACAATATTATTATTTATGTATTCCTACTCTAACATTATAGCAGTGAATCCTGATGCAGAACCCACTTTTTTGTTTCCCTGGCACTACCTAATACAATAATATTATTTATGTATACCTACTCTAACATTATAGCAGTGAATCCTGATGCAGAGCCCACTTTTTTGTTTCCCTGGTACTACCTAATACAATAATATCATTTATGTATACCTACTCTAACATTATAGCAGTGAATCCCGATACAGAACCCACTTTTTTGTTTCCCTGGCACTACCTAATACAATAATATTATTTATGTATATCTACTCTAACATTATAGCAGTGAATCCTGATGCAGAACCCTCATTTTTGTTTCCCTGGCACTACCTAATGCAATAATATTACTTTTCTAAACAAACTGTAACATTATAGCAGTGAATCCAGATGTAGAACCCACTTTTTTGTTACCCTGGCACTACCTAATATAATATTATTATTTATGTATTCCTACTCTAACATTATAGCAGTGAATCCTGATGCAGAACCCACTTTTTTGTTTCCCTGGCACTACCTATTACAATAATATTATTTATGTATACCTACTCTAACATTATAGCAGTGATACCTGATGCAGAACCCACTTTTTTTCCCTGGCACTACCTAATACAATAATATTATTTTTGTATACCTACTCTAACATTATAGCAGTGAATCCTGATGCAGAACCCACTTTTTGTTTCCCTGGCACTACCTAATACAATAATATTATTTATGTATACCTACTCTAACATTATAGCAGTGATTCCTGATGCAGAACCCACTTTTTTGTTTCCCTGGCACTACCTAATACAATAATATTATTTATGTATACCTACTCTAACATTATAGCAGTGAATCCTGATGCAGAACCCACTTTTTTGTTTCCCTGGCACTACCTAATACAATTATATTACTTTTCTAAACAAACTCTAACATTATAGCAGTGAATCCTGATGCAGAACCCACTTTTTTGTTTCCCTGGCACTACCTAATACAATAATAATATTAATGTATACCTACTCTAACATTATAGCAGTGAATCCTGATGCAGAACCCACTTTTTTGTTTCCCTGGCACTACCTAATACAATAATATTATTTATGTATACCTACTCTAACATTATAGCAGTGAATCCTGATGCAGAACCCACTTTTTTGTTTCCCTGGCACTACCTAATACAATTATATTACTTTTCTAAACAAACTCTAACATTATAGGAGTGAATCCTGATGCAGAACCCACTTTTTTGTTTCCCTGGCACTACCTAATACAATAACAACATTAATGTATACCTACTCTAACATTATAGCAGTGAATCCTGATGCAGAACCCACTTTTTTGTTTCCCTGGCACTACCTAATACAATAATATTATTTACGTATACCTACTCTAACATTATAGCAGTGAATCCTGATGCAGAACCCACTTTTTTGTTTCCCTGGCACTACCTAATACAATAATAATATTAATGTATACCTACTCTAACATTATAGCAGTGAATCCTGATGCAGAACCCACTTTTTTGTTTCCCTGGCACTACCTAATACATTAATATTACTTATGTATATCTACTCTAACATTATAGCAGTGAATCCTGATGCAGAACCCACTTTTTTGTTTCCCTGGCACTACCTAATACAATAATATTATTTATGTATACCTACTCTAACATTATAGCAGTGATACCTGATGCAGAACCCACTTTTTTTCCCTGGCACTACCTAATACAATAATATTATTTTTGTATACCTACTCTAACATTATAGCAGTGAATCCTGATGCAGAACCCACTTTTTTGTTTCCCTGGCACTACCTAATACAATAATATTATTTATGTATACCTACTCTAACATTATAGCAGTGAATCCTGATGCAGAACCCACTTTTTTGTTTCCCTGGCACTACCTAATACAATTATATTACTTTTCTAAACAAACTCTAACATTATAGCAGTGAATCCTGATGCAGAACCCACTTTTTTGTTTCCCTGGCACTACCTAATACAATAATAATATTAATGTATACCTACTCTAACATTATAGCAGTGAATCCTGATGCAGAACCCACTTTTTTGTTTCCCTGGCACTACCTAATACAATAATAATATTAATGTATACCTACTCTAACATTATAGCAGTGAATCCTGATGCAGAACCCACTTTTTTGTTTCCCTGGCACTACCTAATACAATAATATTACTTATGTATACCTACTCTAACATTATAGCAGTGAATCCTGATGCAGAACCCACTTTTTTGTTTCCCTGGCACTACCTAATACAATAAAATTACTTATGTATACCTACTCTAACATTATAGCAATAAATCCTGATGCAGAACCCACTTTTTTGTTTCCCTAGAACTACCTAATACAATAATATTATTTATGTATACCTACTCTAACATTATAGCAGTGATACCTGATGCAGAACCCACTTTTTTCCCTGGCACTACCTAATACAATAATATTATTTTTGTATACCTACTCTAACATTATAGCAGTGAATCCTGATGCAGAACCCACTTTTTTGTTTCCCTGGCACTACCTAATACAATAATATTATTTATGTATACCTACTCTAACATTATAGCAGTGATTCCTGATGCAGAACCCACTTTTTTGTTTCCCTGGCACTACCTAATACAATAATATTTTTTATGTATACCTACTCTAACATTATAGCAGTGAATCCTGATGCAGATCCCACTTTTTTGTTTCCCTGGCACTACCTAATACAATTATATTACTTTTCTAAACAAACTCTAACATTATAGCAGTGAATCCTGATGCAGAACCCACTTTTTTGTTTCCCTGGCACTACCTAATACAATAATATTACTTATGTATACCTACTCTAACATTATAGCAGTGAATCCTGATGCAGAACCCACTTTTTTGTTTCCCTGGCACTACCTAATACAATAATATTATTTATGTATACCTACTCTAACATTATAGCAGTGATTCCTGATGCAGAACCCACTTTTTTTCCCTGGCACTACCTAATACAATAATATTATTTTTGTATACCTACTCTAACATTATAGCAGTGAATCCTGATGCAGAACCCACTTTTTTGTTTCCCTGGCACTACCTAATACAATAATATTACTTATGTATACCTACTCTAACATTATAGCAGTGAATCCTGATGCAGAACCCACTTTTTTGTTTTCTTGGCACTACCTAATACAATAATATTACTTTTCTAAACAAACTCCAACATTATAGGGGTGAATCCTGATGTAGAACCCACTTTGTTGTTTCCCTGGTACTACCTAATACAATAATATTATTTATGTATACCTACTCTAATATTATAGCACTGAATCCTGATGCAGAATCCACTTTTTTGTTTCCTTGGCACTACCTAATACAATAATATTACTTATGTATACCTACTCTAACATTATAGCAGTGAATCCTGATGCAGAACCCACTTTTTTGTTTCCCTGGCATTACCTAATACAATAATATTACTTATGTATACCTACTCTAACATTATAGCAGTGAATCCTGATGCAGAACCCACTTTTTTGTTTCCCTGGCACTACCTAATACAATAATATTATTTATGTATACCTACTCTAACATTATAGCAGTGATTCCTGATGCAGAACCCACTTTTTTCCCCTGGCACTACCTAATACAATAATATTATTTTTGTATACCTACTCTAACATTATAGCAGTGAATCCTGATGCAGAACCCACATCAAGATTCACTGCTATAATGTTAGAGTAGGTATACATAAATAATATTATTGTATTAGGTAGTGCCAGGGAAACAAAAAAGTGGGTTCTGCATCAAGATTCACTGCTATAATGTTAGAGTAGGTATACATAAGTAATATTATTGTATTAGGTAGTGCCAGGGAAACAAAAAAGTGGGTTCTGCATCAGGATTCACTGCTATAATATTAGAGTAGGTATACATAAATAATATTATTGCATTAGGTAGTACCAATGAAACAACAAAGTGGGTTCTACATCAGGATTCACTCCTATAATGTTAGAGTTTGTTTAGAAAAGTAATATTATTGTATTAGGTAGTGCCAAGAAAACAAAAAAGTGGGTTCTGCATCAGGGTTCACTGCTATAATGTTAGAGTAGGTATACATAAGTAATATTATTGTATTAGGTAGTGCCAGGGAAACAAAAAAGTGGGTTCTGCATCAGGATTCACTGCTATAATGTTAGAGTAGGTATACATAAGTAATATTATTGTATTAGGTAGTGCCAGGGAAACAAAAAAGTGGGTTCTGCATCAGGATTAACTGCTATAATGTTAGAGTAGGTATACATAAGTAATATTATTGTATTAGGTAGTGCCAGGGAAACAAAAAATTAGTTCTGCATCAGGATTCACTGCTATAATGTTAGAGTAGGTATACATAAAAAATATTATTGTATTAGATAGTGCCAGGGAAACAAAAAAGTGGGTTCTGCATCAGGAATCACTGCTATAATGTTAGAGTAGGTAAACAGAAATAATATTATTGTATTAGGTAGTGCCAGGGAAACAAAAAAGTGGGTTCTGCATCAGGATTCACTGCTATAATGTAAGAGTTTGTTTAGAAAAGTAATATTATTGTATTAGGTAGTGGCAGGGGAACAAAAAAGTGGGTTCTGCATCAGGATTCACTGCTATAATGTTAGGGTGGGTATACATAAGTAATATTATTGTATTAGGTAGTGCCAGGGAAACAAAAAAGTGGGTTCTGCATCAGGATTCACTGCTATAATGTTAGAGTAGGTATACATCAATATTATTATTGTATTAGGTAGTGCCAGGGAAACAAAAAAGTGGGTTCTGCATCAGGATTCACTGCTATAATGTTAGAGTTTGTTTAGAAAAGTAATATAATTGTATTAGGTAGTGCCAGGGAAACAAAAGTGGGTTCTGCATCAGGAATCACTGCTATAATGTTAGAGTACGTATACATAAAAATAATTATTGTATTAGGTAGTGCCAGGGAAACAAAAAAGTGGGTTCTGCATCAGGATTCACTGCTATAATGTTAGAGTAGGAATACATAAATAATAATATTATATTAGGTAGTGCCAGGGTAACAAAAAAGTCGGTTCTACATCTGGATTCACTGCTATAATGTTAGAGTTTGTTTAGAAAAGTAATATTATTGCATTAGGTAGTGCTAGGGAAACAAAAATGTGGGTTCTGCATCAGGATTCACTGCTATAATGTTAGAGTAGATATACATAAATAATATTATTGTATTAGGTAGTGCCAGGGAAACAAAATAGTGGGTTCTGCATCAGGATTCACTGCTATAATGTTAGAGTTTGTTTAGAAAAGTAATATTATTGTATTAGGTAGTGCTAGGGAAACAAAAATGTGGGTTCTGCATCAGGATTCACTGCTATAATGTTAGAGTAGGAATACATAAATAATAATATTGTATTAGGTAGTGCCAGGGTAACAAAAAAGTGGGTTCTGCATCTGGATTCACTGCTAAAAGTAATATTATTGCATTAGGTAGTGCCAGGGAAACAAAAATGTGGGTTCTGCATCAGGATTCACTGCTATAATGTTAGAGTAGGTATACATAAATAATATTATTGTATTAGGTAGTGCCAGGGAAACAAAAAAGTGGGTTCTGCATCGGTATTCAATGCTATAATGTTAGAGATTGTTTAGGAAAGTGATATATTATTGTATTAGGTAGTGCCAGGAATTTAAAAAAGTGGATTCTGCATCAGGATTCACTGCTATAATTTTAGAGTATGTATACATAAATAATATTATTGTTTTAGGTAGTGCCAGGGAAACAAAGAAGTGGGTTCTGCATCAGGATTCACTGCTATAATGTTAGAGTTTGTTTAGAAAAGTAATATTATTGTATTAGGTAGTGCTAGGGAAACAAAAATGTGGGTTCTGCATCAGGATTCACTGCTATAATGTTAGAGTAGGTATACATAAATAATATTATTGTATTAGGTAGTGCCAGGGAAACAAAAAAGTGGGTTCTGTATCGGTATTCACTGCTATAATGTTAGAGTAGGTATACATAAATAATATTATTGTATTAGGTAGTACCAGGGAAACAATAAAGTGGGTTCTACATCAGGATTCACTCCTATAATGTTAGAGTTTCTTTAGAAAAGTAATAATATTGTATTAGGTAGTGCCAAGGAAACAAAAAAGTGGGTTCTGCATCAGGATTCTCTGCTATAATGTTAGAGTTGGTATACATAAATAATATTATTGTATTAGGTAGTGCCAGGAAAACAAAAAAGTGGGTTCTGCATCAGGATTCACTGCTATAATGTTAGAGTTTGTTTAGAAAAGTAATATTATTGTATTAGGTAGTGCCAGGGAAACAAAATAACGTGTTTTGTACCAGGGTCACTAAAGTATTAAAGAATTCATTAGTATAGCATTAATGAATTTAAATTCTGTGCCTTTTAACAATAAATTTTACTAATTTTCTATCAAATTTTGACAAAGATCATTATAATTTTTCATGAGTTTGCAAGGACAACATTTTTTGAGATCAAGTTGAATTACTTTTAAAATCTATTGGGTTTGCTGTATTTGAAATGGATGAAGATAGTTTTTAAGTAATATTTACCTAACTTGTACTTTCTCCTTCAGTCCACCTACTCTTAGTGCTCAGAGAAGGGTGAGTATAATCTTTTCTGAGCTATCATCGCACACATACTAGAATAAGCAGAAGTTACTTCTGTGACGTCTAGCACCACTCACACACTTGACAAATAGCCAAGTGTTACACTTTACACTATCAAGAGAAATACCTCCATTAGTAAAGGTCACATTTGAGGTAAGCTCTATAGACTTTGGGGGGTTGAATTTTGAGACCGCATCCCCTTTTGTCATTTTATGACATTTTGTTAGGATATCTTATTGTAGGATTTTTATGTAGGATGTTTTGTGTTACTATGCATATGTTTCCGATTTTTAGGTCTTTTCATAAGTCAACAGGAAAGATGAATGTTTCCTTCAAAATCTTCAATAATAGAAGAATTTTGAGTGATTCAGCATCTTCTACAGCATCGAATGGGCTCTTTTATTTCCAAGCAATTTTAGTTTTAATATTTTCTCACATGAAAAAGGAATCTTTTTGGTGAGTTTTTATGACATCAAAAGAAGAAAAGAAGATCTGATTATTGTTTATGAAACAAGAAACCTGTTTTGGTTGATTTTTATGACATCAAAAGAAGAAAAGAAGATCTGATTATTGTTTATGAAACAAGACACCTGTTTTGGTTGATTTTTATGACATCAAAAGAAGAAAAGAAGATCTGATTATTGTTTATGAAACAAGACACCTGTTTTGGTTGATTTTTATGACATCAAAAGAAGAAAAGAAGAACTGATTATTGTTTATGAAACAAGACACCTGTTTTGGTTGATTTTTATGACATCAAAAGAAGAAAAGAAGATTTGTGATTTGAGCAGATAATGAAGAAATATCCTGCAGCAAATAGATTATGTGGGTAAATTATGTTACTATTTGTTGTTAACATCTATGTGTGGTTCTGATAAAATACCATTACATAAGAGATTGATACAGGGCTTCACTGATGTGAAGCTATTTATGTGAAACACAATTTACCTCTAATAATGTCTCTGATGTAATGGTTGTGTGTATGTGTGGTGTGTTGTTTGTGTATGTCTGTTGAGGCATTTTCTTTGATACCAGTGATGTTAATGTTCATTTTAATTTTCTAATATAATATTTGCTATAGAGAATCTGTAGTTCATTTTTATTGTTTATTAAATGTTGAGTTTTATACTTATTCCGTAGAAGTATTTTAGATATCGAAATCTTATTGCTGTTCATAACGAGCTGGTTGTTAATTCTTATTACACTTTTGCTATTACTTGCTACCAGACTTTTTGTTAACTAAAAGTTGTTAGATTGTTAACTTACTCTTGGAGGAAACGTTTTTGTCTTGGGTCAGGAGGCTGAAGAAGTCGTAAGACGAAAATGTTTCCTCCAAGTGTAAGTTAACAATTTAACAACTTTTAGTTAACAAAAAGTCTGGTCGCAAGTAATAGCAAAAGTGTAATATCTATTTTAGATTTTATTGTCAAAATATATATGACGTTCAATAAAGTTTTAAGAAATGGCGGTTAATGGTCTAGTTGCATTCAGGATCACTAATGTTAAATTGAAATAATATCAAATAACTAATAATAGTTAGTAAGCAAATAATATCTGATTAGGTTTCATATATTTAAATGTTGTAGAATTAAACATTTTAAATTTTCTTATTTACATATATGTTGTGAAATCAACCAGTCCATATCTCATTTCAATCTCTTCAATTGTTATAATACGTATTTTCGAAAATCTGGTTATTTTATTTTTCACATCTTTAAAAAATAAATGTAGTCAAATTTCCTAAATCACAAAAAACTAAATCACAAATAAAATGCATGAATTATAGAACTACCATTATAATTCTTCTAACTACAATAAAATTCATCAGAGGATTACAGCTCTGAAACACAATCTTGTAATAAAGCGTATTTTAAAACTGGATTCTATACACGTTTCGAAGAACATATTACCCAGAAAAAACAAACAAACTCTAAATCCAGCTACGCAAAACACCTAAAAAACACCCAACACACACACTAATTTCAATGGTCTACACACACTAAAACAAAGTAAAAAACTAACAACCTTAGAAAAATATGAAATCTAGAAACATTTCGCAACAGATAGGGAAAATGTATTAAATGATCACACACACTTTCAAGCCAACAGCCTATACCAGTACATGACACAAAATACAAACACCTCACCCCACTCCACTGTCATAAATCCATCCCGTTCAGATCCTTTGTAGACTGCCCATATGCCGCCAGTAGAGGATTAGCTTTGTAAAAGAAACGATAGTTTTGAAATGCGTCAGCAAGTAAGCAATTAAGTATTCACTTAGTTAAGTATTTTTAAAATTAGTGTTTTTTATTTTAAAGTATGTTGTTTTTGCATTTCTTGAATTCTTATTGTCAGATCACTAGACTATTCCTCACTGTTTTTGCTATATTAAATGAACTTATGATCATGAACTTCTCTCTTAGTTATGATGCCTAATCCTCCTTGTCATATACCACTGCATCATTTCTTTTATGTTAATGCTGCACTGAATTCACTGCCAGTTATGCTTTTTGGTTCCTTGTTATCTTGATTTCACCAAGGATTCAAATAATGTTGCTAGTAATCAGTTACTAAAATCTCATCTCCTACGTAGTGTAAACTTTCTTTTCGCCTAAAGTAAATTTGTTTTTCAGGTTGTCAGGATTGCTGTTAAGATACTTTGCTGATATAGTTTTTATACTTTGAGGTATTTTTGTGTAAAATAAAGTTTTATTGCCAATAAGACTTAAATTTCAGTTATAAGAAAAAACATTTATCCTTGTGGAATTTCCTTTCTGTCTTGTTTTCATTTGATCATCTGCCACTTTTTTTTTGTACTAAGTGCAATAAAACTGATTGTTTAAAATCTGTAGCAGAGCAATAATCTTGTGTTTGCATTTATAGTAATATTCTCTTCATGTATGGAATTTGATTTTAGGTTTTAAGAATTTTCATTGGAAATTTTTTTTTTTTAATTATATGCATACCTGAATTGTCAGAATTTGATGGTTTTTCGTCCTTTTTATATTTAACTTTTAATGACATTATGTCTATACATGTCTCAACTATTTCTAAATATTAAATTTTTGTTATTTCAATTGACATTGCTATGAGATTATACAATTAAAATTAATTTGTCGTTGAGATATTTTGAAGTTTGACAAAAATCATTTCAAATAGTGTTGTTAGAATTGTTGCGAGCTCTGGAACATTTTTAAGACAACATTAATTCCTCTGGTAAAGCATTTTTAATGTAATGTAAATCGAATACTCATTATAAATTTTCATTTGTTTTTTTTATTTTAGGTTAAACATAATGTAGTTTTTTTGCTGTAACAAACATAATTTTGTAACTTGTCGTTTATGTGTTGTACATCTTGGGGTTTTTAAAAACTTTCTCCATATTAATATCACTGTGCCAAGTGATATCAATAACAATTTTTTAAAAATAATAATACTGTAGGCTAAAGCTATGTTTGATACACATTATGTACTTATCAGGATTGCTGTTTATGTTTCAGTGGGTTTATCAATTAGTAAGGACATTTTGCTTTCACAGGTCTATATAAAATTTAAGTATCAGAGATCAGTAAAAAGTAAGCCAATGATTACAGTGCAAATGAGTGAACTGTGATGTAAATTATGTGATAATATCAAGCACCTTTGTTTTAATTTTGACTAGTGAGGAGTTTCTTGATAATGTTAATAATATTTAATTCATAAAGATTTGAGTCATTATTCTTAAAAATATTCTTTATACATTTGTCCCATCAGTACTGGTCAAAACACTTTTTGTACTCTTGTTCAGAAATGGTTAACAGCTGTATTCTCACTTATTCTTGTTATCATCAATGTTGGGGAATCCGAGTCCTTAAATACATCTTTTTATTTTTGTGGAAATAAAATAAAATCATTGAAAACAGGGCAGGTAAGTAAGACACATGTGATAGAAGAACAATACCATTTTTTTTGCCAAGTTGGCTGTATGTAGATGTGTTCTCATAGTGGAAAAACTAGACCTCTATCTATCACAAATCAGGATTTTTTAAACATTGTTGTGTAACTTCTTAACACCTTCAAATAAAAAGCTTGATTAACAGTCTGGCCATGTGTAACAAACTGAATGAACTAACCCTTTCACATCAAAAAAATAAAATGAACATTGTCTTAGTGTTTGATTTAACATTTTTTTCGACAAGGCGACTGTGACTTCATATTGGCTTGATTGTAGCTTTGTTGCTGGGCCAAATCGCCATGTCTCATCTTCAGTAATAACCTTCTACACGGAAACAGAATCAGTTTTAAGTTGTTCTTTCAAGGCAACACATATTTTAACTTAAAATTTTTTTTATTCTCAGAACTCAAGGTACAGCGTTGGCAGTGACCTATTTCACTTCCAAATCTTCAGCTAAAATTTGTTAAACCAAGCTTAAAAGTATCCCACTAAAATCTGAAGTTTGACCTTGGTCTGCGATGCCCTGAGAGCAATTGTTTTAGAATTATCTGGACATTTTCATCTGATCGTGACATTGTTGGCCATTCGCAATGAAGTTTGTCATCAATTGACTTAACATTATTAACAAATCACTAGTGCAATTGACTTTTTTCAATAGCATCACCTCCATAGGCTATTAAAACAATAAAACAGTTTCAGCAGCATTTTCACCTTCAAAACAGACACCAAAATTTCACAGCCACATTAAACTTCACAGTTTACTCAAACTTGTCATGAAAAGGGCACATAACGGAGTTACCAAAAACTAACACTACGAATAATCAAAACAAACCAGGTACCACTAGACTAGAAATGATTTTCGATACAAGCATTTAACAGGAGGAATTTATACTGTACAAACCACACCCTCAGCAGAGATATTTTATTAACCATTTGGCCCCCCCCTTGAATGACTAAAGGTTCATGTACAAGGGGTTGACATATATGTTACACTACATATAACATATATATATATATATATATATATATATATATATTCAGTAGGATCTTAAATTTTGAGTCTCAATATTTCGAGCTTTTGTTAAATTCAAGCCCATTTCTATTTGAGCCTATTTTACCTATTCGAAAGAAAATGATTAGTCAGGCTTCTAAGAAATGTTTATATCAATATGGTATGCAAAAGAAATGAGTTAGGCTTCCAATAATTTTTTATAGCTATACTGTATGGAAAAGAAAGGAGTTGGGCTTCCAAGTATGTTTATACCAATACGATATCCAAAGGAAATGATTCGGGCTTTCAAGAAATGTTCATATAAAGTTCTATAAACGTATTTAGAGCATTTTTAATTACCTATAGTCTTAGGGTTCATTAAAACTCCTTTTTTTCAAATGCACAGGAACTTACTTCTGTGTAATCCGAGTTTTCAGTAAGTCGAGAAGGCCTTGATCCCATTTATTTCGAACTATTGAGACTCTACTATATATACCCTTGTTTATAAATGTATATTACGTACTTAAACAAGAATATTACTTTTTATTGATGTGAATTAACTTTCAAAGATTGATAGTATCATCATTGTCAAGCCTCAACTGAACTCAGAGTTCACTGGTATAAATACCAAATAAGATTCTTGTTTGCATACATAGTGAAAGTGATTAGAGAATGTAAATCTAGTGTTGCAGAACATATTCTAAACACTAAACACACTTTAGAATTAAATGATCTAAAATTATTGAAAAATGTTAATTCAAAAGGTCTTTTGAATAGTTTTGAAAGTTTGTACATTCACAAATATGACGAAAATAATTTATTAAATTGTGATAAAGGGCCTATCCCTAAATATCAGTTATATTCATTAATTAGGGAATAGTTATAACTTTGTTAATAAGGAATATTATTGTTTTTTAGTAAAATTGAAATAGTTGTAACGGTAACTCTTCACCACGAGAGGGGGAAGACCGGACCAAGTTGTAGAGGGGGAATTTACTGCAACGTGATTGGTCGTACTGGTTTTTAAATAAGGGGCGTGGCAAAGTAGTTGCCGGTTTATGCCTATATATTTGTTGTAATATGTTGTTTAAAGTTAGTTGTATTTTTTAAATACCTCTGAAGATGATTGCTGGGCAATCGAAATGTACATAAGGTTTAAATAAAATGTTATTTGTGGTTTAGAGGTTTTATTTATTTAAAAATAAACATTACGCCACAGTTGCTTCATATAGTGATAAATATGACTTCTCGGTCAAGTGAGCATAACAGATTCCAAAAATTAAATTTACAAGTTAAATTCATATTAGCGGATATAAAATTTCTTAAAATGTGTAAAAAGAAGAACTTAACTCCTAAATTTATTGAAGGAATTAATATAAAAGTTAAAAATTACAGAACAAAGAAAGTTTTACAATTTGCTAAGGAGAAATGGCTGAGTTTAGAAATAAAATACCTTTATGGTAAATTAAATACAGTGGAATTGGAGTTATATAATTTACATTTAAAGTTAGCAAAAGGAAATAAAGAAGATTGGGACACATTTTGTAAACAAGTTTATGTAGTTAATGAACATAAATATTTGAAAAAAGTTGAAAAATTAGAAAAGAAATTAAGCATGTTAATGAGAACTACATCAGATAAACCTAATAACCAAAATCATAATAATATTTTGGTCAAAAATGAAACAAATATAATATTCACCAAATCGGAAATGGAAATATTAAATAAAGGATTGAAATTTTCATTCCGTAATAATAATGGGAAAGGTGTTGAGGAGCTAATAAGTAATATTGAGAATGGTATTAGGTTTTTAAACGAAACAGATAAAAACTATGTCAGGAAAGTTTGCAAGACGAAGATTGCTGAAAATATAAAATTGAAGAAGAATGGAACCAGAAATAGTCAAGAATTAGAAGTGATCAAAAGTTTAAGAAATCGTAATTGTTATTTTTTAAAAGCGGATAAGGGAAATACTATTGTAATTTTAAATAAAGAAGATTATGGTAATCGAGTTAATAATTTGTTAAAAGAAGAAATGTTCATGAAATTAAAAAAGAATCCAATAAACAAATTTGTAAAAGAAACGGTAAATATTATTAGAAGTTGTAATTTAGTTATTCCAAAAAATGAAATTTATAAATTTAATGTTTCAAATGCAGTTATACCTAGGTTATATTGCCTCCCAAAGATACACAAAGAAGGTAATTTGATGAGACCGATAGTTTCGGGGATTGACTCACCAACTTATCTTTTGTCAAAATGGTTAAATAAAGTTTTTGGAAATTTTAAATTTAATATAGAATCCAGCTCAATAAAAAAATACAGGAGAGTTTATAAATAAATTGAAAAATATTGAACTGACAGAAGACGAAATATTTGTATCGTTTGACGTTTGTTCACTATTCCCAAGCATACCAGTTGCTGAAACATTAATTTTGTTAAAAGAATTTTTAATTGATAATAACATAGAGATTAATGAAGTTAACGAATATGTAAAATTAACTAAATGTTGTGTGACTCAGAATTATTTTTCATTTAACAATGTGTTTTACCAACAAAAAGATGGTACAGCTATGGGGAATAGTTTATCACCTTTCATAGCCGAACTTTTTATGAAAAATTTTGAAAAGGAATTAAGAAACAAACTCCCGTATTTTCCTAGAGTATGGATTAGATATGTAGATAATGTTTTCGCAATTTTTAATACCAAAGAGTTTAACGTAGAACATTTCTTATCATTAATTAACAATGAACATAAAAACATTAAATTTACTTTTGAAATAGAGCATAATAAATGTTTACCGTTTCTTGATGTATTATGTTTTAGAAATAATAATAAAATTGAATTTGATATATATAGGAAACATACAAATAATGATAGATATATCCCGGTAGATTCTAACCATTGCAAATCCCATAAATTAGCAGCTTTTAACATTATGGTTAATAGATTAATTACTATTCCATTGCATAAAAATAGATTTAAATGTGAGTTGGCCAGAATTAAAGAGATCGCTAAATTCAATGGATATGATCCTAAAATAATATATAATATATTGAGGAAACAAAAATTAAAAAAGTTTAGAAACGATTCTACTACCTTAATAACACAAAAAGAAAATGTTAAAAATAAATTCATTAGCCTACCATTTGATATGGATTTAACAAAAGGTCTAGATAAAGTTTTTAAACAGGTAAATTTAAAAGTAGCTTACAAAAGCTTAAATAGCTTAAAAAATGTATTAGGTAACCCTAAAGATAAAATTAAGATGATAGATAAATTTGGGATTTATAAAATAAATTGTAATTCATGTAGTAAAATTTATATTGGCCAAACGAAAAGGAAAATATTAACCAGATTTAATGAACAAATTATCCATATAAAATTTCAAAGACCTGGAAAATCTAGTGTTGCAGAACATATTCTAAACACTAAACACACTTTAGAATTAAATGATCTATAATTATTGAAAAATGTTAATTCAAAAGGTCTTTTGAATAGTTTTGAAAGTTTGTACATTCACAAATATGACGAAAATAATTTATTAAATTGTGATAAAGGGCCTATCCCTAAATATCAGTTATATTCATTAATTAGGAGATAGTTATAACTTTGTTAATAAGGAATATTATTGTTTTTTAGTAAAATTGAAATAGTTGTAACGGTAACTCTTCACCACGAGAGGGGGAAGACCGGACCTAGTTGTAGAGGGGGAATTTACTGCAACGTGATTGGTCATACTAGTTTTTAAATAAGGGGCGTGGCGAAGTAGTTGCCGGTTTATGCCTATATATTTGTTGTATTATGTTGTTTAAAGTTAGTTGTATTTTTTAAATACTTCTGAAGATGATTGCTGGGCAATCGAAATGTACATAAGGTTTAAATAAAATGTTATTTGTGGTTTAGAGGTTTTATTTATTTAAAAATAATAATAACTTTATATATATTACAGGACTCATGTAAAAAGTCCTGACGTAGTTACACAGCTATACAGTACTAAATAAGTTTTGATAATGTTGATCAGCAAAAAGCTTCCGCTTGAAATAAATGTGTAAAATAAAATAAATTGTACTATTATTGTATTTAAAAGTGTATATTTAACCATATATATATATATATATATTTGTAGATTATGTAACACTGTTTTCTTGTATACATTATCACTTTCACTTATGTACTTAAACAAGAATCTTACTTGGTATATATATATATATATATATATATATATATATATATATATATATATATATATATATATATATATATATATATATATATATATAACAAGAAAAATAACTTCATGTTCCCTTTTCATCAAATGCTTTTTAAAAAGATTTTCTATTAAAGCTTCCAAAACTGGCCCCACTCCTGTCCCTCCAGCCAAATATATTCTGATAATAGTCATATAGGTTAATTTTTTAAGATCTTCAAGTTCAAAAATGTTAATTGAAATTATTGACAGAGGTAGGAAAAGGAACAACAACCTCATATAGTCTGTCTAGTTACTACTATTGGTATCACTTGGCAAAAAACCACTACTTACTCATATTTTTCAGCAGACGCACAAGATCAGTACATTGTTCAATGCTGTGAGTCATGGACAAGACTCGTACACAAAAACTGTCAGTAATTACATTACGATAAAAACTTTAGAACTTCTAAAGACAAAAAAATCAAGGGAAAGGATTTGTGGATAGGAATGAAGTAGCTTAAAGTGCATTTCTTCTGACTTTTTTCATAAAATGAAGTGAGGGTTAGTTGGTAGGGGTAATTAACTGCCCTTTAACCGTTTCTTATTTTATCTTTTTTTAGAATATTGAGATCACATAACATTTCACATTAAAAATTGTTTCTTTACAGAAAAAGGCTTATAATTTTTCCGCAGTTTGAAAATTAAGTTTTGGTGGAAAAGGCTTGTTAATGAAACAGTTTATTCCAATATTACCATTGCAGGAATATAATGTCAATTATAGTATATTAATTGTTCCATCAGATATGTTATTAACATTATTATTATTAATATATTGTTATTGAAATAATATATCAATTTAATACTAATAAATAGATACATATCAAACAACTAGAGTCTTTAAAATTGTGGAATGAAACAGTATATTTTATAATGTTTTATTTAAATGAGCTTTATAAAGATTTTTATATTTTGTTTAGTTTTTAAAGCCCAAATCTTACTTGCAAACGTTTTCCTTTTGTTTCAGGTTTTTGAAGTCTGAAGCCCAGAGCTTGCAGACAGCAGGTCAGTGTTATTTTAAGCCGGAGTCCGTTATTATTATTTTACGTGGTACGCAAACCGTTACGTGTTCCGCTGTTGTACTGAAATTTTCGTGCATGTTAGCAAATAGTGGTCATGTCAGCTAACCAGTGTATCCATCACTATCTTTGTTTGATTTTGTTTCCTTTTCTAAAAATGGCTAAACTCTTAAAGGTTTTACCTTAAATAATTTCAAGACCTCAGATATCAGGGTGGTTTTATCATGGGCCTCATTGGCCTATATGTACTTTTTCTTTCAGGTACCTTTATGTTTTCAGCTGTTTTTTTTATTTTTCAGGTATTTTTTTTTTTTTTTGTTATTTCAGATCCGGAGAAGCCCACCCCTCAGTTAGTGTTAAGTTTAGTTTTAAGTTACCACTCCTGTGTCTGCTTCCTAGTAATGCAAAGAAGTGATGGAGTTCTCTGAAATGTAATGGAATAGAAGCTCAGATCCGTTCGCCGCCGATGCACAGTCTCTATAAACGGTATCGGTTTATTTATTCCACCATCCCTTCTTTTTCTGTTTCATTACATTTCTCTAATTTATTTAAAATTGTTTCTCATCTAAAGTATGTTTTAATTTTACACTAAAGTTGAATACCGTCTGATTTTTTATAACCAATTCTATAATACAAATAAAATTATTTATGTAAAATTTTAAGCATACTAGCTTTCAAGAGAATATTTTTGTATTGTGTTAAAAGAATTATTGAACAAAGCATTCACATGTATACTGTTTCTAAATCAAATGTTAAATCAATTAAATTTATTATTTTTTAAAAATAATTTTTAAAGCAAATATTGAAATAATCAGAAATTTAAATTAAAACCTAAATAAGTTTATAATTTTCATTAATACATGTTTTTGTTCACTGTTAATTTATTTTGTCACTGTATATTGACCTAAATTTGTGTTTCCAATACTGAAAGTAAACTGTGTTGTGCAGTGTGCAATATACAGTAGAAATATATAACTATACAAGGTAATTGGATAAAACATTAACCCAATTCCGGGTTATTTTTTGGGAATACTTTGGGTGCAAACTGAACATGAAGACTACTTTACAGACTGGATCATGACTATAACGCTCTGGTAAAAACGTGGTACTCAGGGTGAAGGATAGCTATAATAAATCTGGGTTTATATATTGGTCTTGTTGTATACCAGGGCAGTGTTGGAAGGTTTTTATGTTTGTAGCATTTGTAGATTTTTTGTCTGTAGGTTATAATTTCTTGAGATTTTCGCTTTTGGTTAAAAGCAAGCCTGAATATTGCTCTTGTTGTACAGTGTAGCATGGCAGTATTGGGATGCTTTTATATTTGTCGTGTAGGGTGTCTCAGTTTTTGTCCATTTATGTCATCTGTTAGGTTTAGTTTAGTAGGTCAGGGATTGTTTTAACCTACTGTATTCTATATACCTTCTACAAGAACAAGTACTAGTATTTGTGTTTTATGCTTAAATTGCTTTCAGGATTTGATCCAGCTAAGTTCATTCTTATATATTAAAAAAATAACATTAAAAAATAAAGATTATTACATAATTTTTTTAAAAACATTTTAAAAAAATATATAATACTAACTATATGCTTACTAACTATATTTATATAGTAAACTAATAACTATAATTTGGTAACTTGAAATATCTTTAGATCTGACTCGAAGTTAAGTGTTATCAATGATACATTTTTTCCATGTAACAGCATTTTTTCAAAAACAATCATAATTAATAAACTACATTTTTAAAACCAATAATTTGTTATAGTCAAAATTTGAATAATATATATATATATATATATATATATATATATATATATATATATATATATATGAAGAAAATAAATAACCTAATAAATACAAAATAAACAAAAATAATTCTAAGATTCAGACCAAAAATTTAGAATGATTAATATTAAAAGTATTACTCTTTTCAATAATTAGGTAATGAAAATATGAATGACAAGGAATCGATTTTTATGAAAAGATCTAAATTAATGTACAAATGTAAGGCAGTCTCTCCCTGATCAGCTGGCATGTCTTTAGAATATACTCTAGTTGTAAGTCTTGTTCACATTTCAGAAACAACAATCTTAATCGATTTTTGTAAAATGGTCTAAAATATAAATACAAATAAGCAGTCAAGGAAAACAGACGCTCAACAAATATAACAATTTTTGAGAAACCTGGAGTTTTAATTTAATGAAAACCAGTCTAATAAATGAAATAATAGAATTTTTATAATTTATCTTATTATAAAAAAATATTTACAGTAAAATTGATATTATAGAAATACATATACTATGTAACTAAACAAGTTTTGTACTAGATCAGTGTATTGTTCAATTATGTGGGCCACGGACAAGAAATCAGGATTAACTTTTATAATGTTAAAATATGTTTACAAAAGTAAAATTATTGTATTAGGTAGTGTCAGGAAAACAAAAAAGTGGGTACTGCAACAGGATTCACTCCTATAATGTTAGAGTATATTTAAAAAAGTAATATTATTGTATTAGGTTGTGCCAGGGAAACAAATAGGGGGTTCTGCATCAGGATTCACTCCTATAATGTTAGAGTATGTTTGGAAAAGTAATATTATTCTATTAGTAGTGCCAGGGAAAAAAGTGGGTCCTGTATCAGGATTCACTCCTATAATGTTAGAGTATGTTTGGAAAAGTAATATTACTGTAATAGGTAGTGCCAGGGAAACAAAAAAGTGGGTTCTGCATCAGGATTCACTCCTATAATGTTAGAGTATGTGTAGAAAACTAATATTATTGTATTTGATAGTGCCAGGGAAACACAAAAGTGGGTTCTGCATCAGGATTCACTCCTATAATGTTAAAGTATGTTTGGAAAAGTAATATTACTGTAATAGGTAGTGCTAGGGAAACAAAAAAGTGGGTTCTGCATCAGAATTCACTCCTATAATGTTAGAGTATGTGTAGAAAACTAATATTATTGTATTAGGTAGTGTCAGGGGAAAAAAGTGGGTTCTGCATCAGGATTCACTCCTATAATGTTAGAGTATGTGTAGAAAACTAATATTATTGTATTTGATAGTGCCAGGGAAACACAAAAGTGGGTTCTGCATCAGGATTCACTCCTATAATGTTAAAGTATGTTTGGAAAAGTAATATTACTGTAATAGGTAGTGCTAGGGAAACAAAAAAGTGGGTTCTGCATCAGAATTCACTCCTATAATGTTAGAGTATGTGTAGAAAACTAATATTATTGTATTAGGTAGTGTCAGGGGAAAAAAGTGGGTTCTGCATCAGGATTCACTCCTATAATGTTAAAGTATGTTTGGAAAAGTAATATTACTGTAATAGGTAGTGCTAGGGAAACAAAAAAGTGGGTTCTGCATCAGAATTCACTCCTATAATGTTAGAGTATGTGTAGAAAACTAATATTATTGTATTAGGTAGTGTCAGGGGAAAAAGTGGGTTCTGCATCAGGATTCACTGCTATAATGATAGAGTAGGTATACATAAATAATATTGTATTAGGTAGTGCCAGGGAAACAAAAAAGTGGGTTCTGCATCAGGATTCACTGCTATAATGTTAGAGTATGTTTGGGAAAGTAATATTATTGTATTAGGTAGTGCCAGGGAAACACAAAAGTGGGTTCTGCATCAGGATTCACTGCTATAATGTTAGAGTTTGTTTAGAAAAGTAATATTATTGTATTAGGTAGTGCCAGGGAAACAAAAATGTGGGTTCTGCATCAGGTTTCACTGCTATAATGTTAGAGTTTGTTTAGAAAAGTAATATTATTGTATTAGTTAGTGCCAGGGAAACAAAAAAGTGGGTTCTGCATCAGGATTTACTGCTATAATGTTAGAATTTGTTTAGAAAAGTAATATTATTGTATTAGGTAGTGTCAGGGAAACAAAAAAGTGGGTTCTGCATCAGGTTTCACTGCTATAATGCTAGAGTTTGTTTAGAAAAGTAATATTATTGTATTAGTTAGTGCCAGGGAAACAAAAAGTGGGTTCTGCATCAGGATTCACTGCTATATTGTTAGAGTTTGTTTAGAAAAGTAATATTATTGTATTAGTTAGTGCCAGGGAAACAAAAAAGTGGGTTCTGCATCAGGATTCACTGCTATAATGTTAGAGTTTGTTTATAAAAGTAACATTATTGTATTAGGTAGTGTCGGGGAAACAAAATATTGTGTTTTGTACCAGGGTCACTAAAGTATTAAAGGATTCATTAGTATAGTATTAATGAATTTAAATTCTGTGCCTTTTAACAATAAATTTTACTAATTTTCTATCAAATTTTGACAAAGATCATTATAATTTTTCATGAGTTTGCAAGGACAACATTTTTTGAGATCAAGTTGAATTACTTTTAAAATCTATTGGGTTTGCTGTATTTGAAATGGATGAAGATAGTTTTTAAGTAATATTTACCTAACTTGTACTTTCTCCTTCAGTCCACCTACTCTTAGTGCTCAGAGAAGGGTGAGTATAATCTTTTCTGAGCTATCATCGCACACATACTAGAATAAGCAGAAGTTACTTCTGTGACGTCTAGCACCACTCACACACTTGACAAATAGCCAAGTGTTACACTTTACACTATCAAGAGAAATACCTCCATTAGTAGAGGTCACATTTGAGGTAAGCTCTATAGACTTTGGGGGGTTGAATTTAGAGACCGCGTCCCCTTTTGTCATTTTATGACATTTTGTTAGGATTGTTAGGATGTCTTATTGTAGGATTCTTATGTAGGATGTTTTGTGTTACTATGCATATGTTTCAGGTTTTTAGGTCTTTTCATAAGTCAACAGGAAACATGAATGTTTCCTTCAAAATCTTCAATAATAGAAGAATTTTGAGTGATTCAGCATCTTCTACATCATCGAATGGGCTCTTTTAGTTCTAAGCAATTTTAGTTTTAAAATTTTCTCACATTATGAAAAAGGAAACTTTTTTGGTGAGTTTTTATGACTTCAAAAGAAGAAAAGAAGATCTGATTATTGTTTATGAAACAAGAAACCTGTTTTGGTTGATTTTTATGACATCAAAAGAAGAAAAGAAGATTTGTGATTTGAGCAGATAGTGAAGAAATATCCTGCTGCAAATAGATTATGTGGGTAAATTTTGTTACTATTTGTTGTTAACATCTATGTGTGGTTCTGATAAAATACCATTACATAAGAGATTGATACAGGGCTTCACTGTTGTGAAGCTATTTATGTGAAACACAATTTACCTCTAATAATGTCTCTGATGTAATGGTTGTGTGTATGTGTGGTGTGATGTTTGTGTATGTCTGTTGAGGCATTTTCTTTGATACCAATGATGTTAATGTTCATTTTAATTTTTACAAAACAGTCTCAGAATTCTTGTTTAGACAGTGCCACAATTCTTTTAGAAAACAGAGTGTTACATGGAGAGACATTGGGAAAATTGGAGTTAGAGGAGCTTAGTAGATATTCAGATTTGGCAGTAGCTAGAGTCAGAACTGGATACAGACCAATGAAAGAATAACAGAAGGATAAGTTAAATAGGTATGCTTATGGTATTGAGTCCTTTATGATTTTTAGTTTTAAATCATCCCTGGTCTATACAGTCTATCTGGATAAATTTTGATATTTATAGATGACTAAAATTTCTTCCACATCACTTCTGCTTTTCATTACATTAAAGTTTTATAGCTCATGGTTATATTATTTTTCCCAAACTTTTTCGATGAAGAAAAATCACTTAGAAGCCCATTTCTGTATCATCCTTAACATCTTGGAGCAATTTTTCAATTTGGAGTTGTTTTTTTAAACATGAAATATGAGACCCAACGTGTAAGCACAGTTAGGCTAAATATTGTCCTTAGTAGGGACTGCTTTAGCTCACATTTAACCCGAGTTCGGACCCGCCGTTAGGGGAGATCTTACAAAAAATAGTTAGTGTAAAGCAAGTTTTTTTATTCTTTTGCACTAGAGTTTTAATGAGCTAGCTACGTATTGTTGACCTAATCTGACACCTTCTTTTGGTGTTAAACCCAAGAATAAGCGTTCTCCAATGATGTGGGATAGGGTTAAAATGGGATGAGCTTCATTTAAACCTTAAATTATTCATTAGAAAGAGTATAATAATTCTATCTAAATCAGCTTCAGCAGGGAGGTTCTGAAAAGTGTACAATAATCAGTTTATTTATTAAACGTTTTTTTTAAGTAAATGATAATCTGGTTGAATATCGAGTCAAAGATATTTATTTTAACATTGCATCATTACAGGTTTAAAATATTTCGGGTTTAACAATTAACCTTCGAGAGGGCGCATAGAGTTTCAATCAGGAGAGAGCACGTGCAGATTTCTTCCGCACAAATACTTTTTTTACATTTAACTGGTTTATGGTTTCATATTTGGGTGACTTCACAATTAAATACTATATAAATGCATTGTAAATAATATTAGACATCATTATTGTAAAATTTTAATTTTCTAAACGTCATATTTCTAAAAATATTTTGAATTGTTAAAACATGTAAGCAATGTATACTAGACAACTGTTTTCACAATGGGAGAGGTGTTTGCGAGTTATTTTTCTGTAATAAAGTAATTCAACGTCTAAACATAAACAATATTTTATCGTGTTGATAAGCCCTACATATAAGAATATGAAATTAATCATATTCATATTATTTAGTGAAAATAAGGAATATTTTTATTCAAATATATAACACTAAGAATTAGTAGATGAAAAAATACTGGCTTTATAACATAACAGGTTCTAGCAGAATCTTACAGTCTTTGTTGAAAAAACAATTGATAATGTTCATTTCTAAGTTTACTAGTCACCACTAGTGTAGTGTGAACATGACCCACTCTCATGAGAATTATGTTTCTTTTTGCTGTCCTTCCTTGCCTATCTGGTTCAGTATATTTTTGTTTTTTACTAAAAAAAAGGTTCTTTTATATTGTAAAACTGCACTGTAACAGCTTCCTGACGGATTTTTTCTATAATGTCAAAATCTGTCAACACTTCAACAAATTGGTCATTTTCAGATTTACCTATTATGTCTTCATTTGTTTAATTTACAATTTCATTGACTTCTTTGTCAGGTTCATCGTCTGTCAAAGAGACTCGTTTTTATCAGAATCATAAAAGAGCTGTCTAACAAAATTTCTAGTAGAGAGTATTTATCCTTCTTTTTCGACACCACACAGCATTTTACAAATTCTCTCCTCTTCAAATGGAACAACAGTAAAAAGGGCCCTTGCGGACGAAGCCTCTGCAATCTGACCGCTCGTGACAAAGATTAAATTCACACTAAAGCTATGAGGAAAATATGAACAAAAATAGGTTGGACCGTTTCCTAGAATGCAGGTTGTAGAGTAACGAGGCGGAAATAAACTTCTGATAAATATAGGTTGTGCTTTGTTTCATGAATGGTAGGTGAACAAAATAAGTTTGTACACAAAATGAACTGTAAGTAGGCATAAAGTGGTTTTGCAACACCGAAATAAATATCAAGAGTAGTTGAATCAAGATTAAAAGTTAAATAAAGCTTAGCAAAGCAAACTTTAAAAATTTATAAGGTAAAAATTAGGCAAGAATAGCAAGCGTTAAACAACAGATTTCTTCAAAACTATATAAAAATACAAACAAAAATCAAAGCAAACTATCAAGACAAAGAAGACAACCTGTGCGGCCATACAGAAAAGGACCTACACGGAGCGAGAGTGAGGAGCCAAGGAGGAGAGAGGGCGAGAGGGAGATCCAACCCGGACTAAGGACAGACTGGATCAAGGACCAAAACACCGGACCGAGGTCGGTTCAAAGGAAAGGATTCCTGTGTACGGGACTGGCAAACAATCAAGTTAGCGCTGTCTTTAAATTTTTTAATTTTGATTAATTAAATTTATTTAAGATTTTAAAATTTTGAAATCAATTTTAAGAAAAACAAATAAAAAAAATATTTTTATCAGTTTCAAAGTAGATTTAAATTAAATAAAAAATCGTCTAAAAAGACTAGAAAATTTAAATTGATTTTAAAAATGTTTAAATAACTTCATTCAATAAGGCGAGATTCGCAAAGTAAACACGAATTTTCAAAATGGCTTTAACTATAATTACTAAAGGAAATAAGTTGAAATTTATAATAATAAGGAAATAATTTCTCAGTTGAAAATGAACATGTTTAGATTTATAAGTCTTTTAGTTTTAACAAATGTTAATATTTCATATCTTTTTATATAAAATTTATGTGGTTTTTTACAAAGGATTTTTGTTTATGGGTAATGTTTTAATGACAAAATATGATTAATAGAAATTATTTCAGTAAATTATATTTGAAGTGGATAAATTTATAAAAAAAACTTGTGTAAAAAAATTAAATAAATATATTCAAAGAAGATAAAATTAGATTAAATTATGATAGGTAGTAACGCGAGAGTAAATAATTTGGGAATGTTTGAAAAAATTTTTCATTTAAATGTAAAGTGTTAAAATGTATGTTAGAGGTATTTAAAAAAAAAAAATTTAATTAAAATTTTATGAAAGTAAATGGGAGATTCAATTATAATTTCAAAACAAAATATTTGAATAATTATTGAAAAATAATGAGATTCATAGCACCACATAAGTAAAAAGAAGGAAATTTAAACAAACGTTAGTTTAATATTTAATATTTTTTAAGGTTATTATATATATTTTGTTCATGATGACACGTTACAGGTCGGATTATTATTACGTTGTTAAAAGTATTACAGGTTAGAAAATAAGTGACGTTAAATTATTAGTCAATAATTTTAAAATTTTAAAATTAAAATTTTAAAATATTTAAAAAATATATATATATATCATTAAAGTTCCTGCGCTAAAAAATATTTTATATAAATAAAAATCTATGGTTTTTACTAACTTACTACTAAGAGTTAAATTTATTTTTCACTAAACAAATTTCTTAAATAATTCTACAATATGGTCATTAAACGTTACAGGTTGGATTATTAAGTTGTTAAAAGTATTACAGGTTACAAAATAAGTGACACTAAATTATTAGTAAATATTGTCTATAATTTGAGAAGTTTTAAATTAAAATTTTAAAATAATTTAACAAAAACAAATATATATATATATATATATATAATTAAATAATCATTAAAATTCCTGCACTAGAAAATATTTTATATAAATAAAAATCAATGGTTTTTACTAACTTATGACTAAGAGTTAAATTTATTTTTCACTAAACAAATTTCTTAAATACTCAATGGGTTAAATATCAGTAAGTTAGGTTTTTAAAATCAAAGTCCAATGACTGGTTCTCTGGCAGAATTTGGCAAGCAGGTTCTGGCTCGTGTCAGATCTGCTTGTTTCAAATTTTAACTGTGTCGGCCGTCTTCAGGTAAGTGTGGATCCAGAGGAAAACAACGACCAAGAGATAGAGTCTGTGTGTGCTGGGCACGGTAGACCGTCGCAGTATGTATAAGCTATTGTTGTATAAATTAAAAACATCCAAAAATTAGTTAATATTAATTTGTATGATTGATTCTTTTGTGGTTGTTCTGTTTCATTTTATTATGTTTGCCTGTGTTTTATGTAAAAATATTGTTGTTCTCTCAGTGTTGCTTGTGTTTTTAATAGTTTTTAGATGACTTTATGACTCTCACTACTCTGGTGGGTTATTGTATTAGATGTTGACTAAAATTCTATTGAGTTTTTTATTATTTTAAATTATTATAATGAGTGTACTTGTATTTTATACAAGAAAGAGAAACGTAATATTGTTTTCAGGCTTATTTTTGGCAACAAACTAGTTGATCAAATGTTACACTATTAAAATAAATATCTTTGACTAGATGTCCAACCAGTTTCTTATTTATTTAATACTTATTTCGAGTTCTCAAATTAACTTGAATATTTTTTGTTTCTTTGAATACATTCTAATATAATTTTACAAATATTTGCTATAGAGAATCTGTAGTTCATTTTTATTGTTTATTAAATGTTGAGTTTTATACTTATTCCGTAGAAGTATTTTAGATATCGAAATCTTATTGCTGTTCATGACGAGCTGGTTGTTAATTCTTATTACACTTTTGCTATTACTTGCTAAGAGACTTTTTGTTAACTAAAAGTTGTTAAATTGTTAACTTACTCTTGGAGGAAACGTTTTTATCTTGGGTCAGGAGGCTGAAGAAGTCGTAAGACGAAAATGTTTCCTCCTAGTGTAAGTTAACAATTTAACAACTTTTAGTTAACAAAAAGTCTGGTCGCAAGTAATAGCAAAAGTGTAATATCTATTTTAGGTTTTATTGTCAAAATATATATGACGTTCAATAAAGTTTTAAGAAATGGCGGTTAATGGTCTAGTTGCATTCAGGATCACTAATGTTAAATTGAAATAATATCAAATAACTAATAATAGTTAGTAAGCAAATAATATCTGATTAGGTTTCATATATTTAAATGTTGTAGAATTAAACATTTTAAATCGTATGGGACACATTGTCACCAATACATATTTGAAAAGGTTTCATATTACTAACGACTCTATCTGTGGAGTGTGCAAGCAAGAAGAGGAAACATTAGAGCACATACTTTTGAAGTGTCCTGTAACAGCAGCAACAAGGAGTCCCTTGATAAAGCAACTAGGACGGGAATGTACCCTGGACAGAATCTTGAAAGAAAGTTGTTTCTGGCCATTGGCAGAGTGTGTGTATAGGAGACATCGAGCCATCGAGGCCAACCTTGGAAGCTCGTAATAAGAAGTAAGAAGTAAGTAAACATTTTAAATTTTCTTATTTACATATATGTTGTGAAATCAACCAGTCCATATCTCATTTCAATCTCTTCAATTGTTATAATATTTTCGAAAATCTGGTTATTTTATTTTTCACATCTTTAAAAAATAATTGTAGTCAAATTTCCTAAATCACAAAAAACTAAATCACAAATAAAATGCATGAATTATAGAACTACCATTATAATTCTTCTAACTACAATAAAATTCATCAGAGGATTACAGCTCTGAAACACAATCTTGTAATAAAGCGTATTTTAAAACTGGATTCTATACACGTTTTGAAGAACACATTACCCAGAAAAAACAAACAAACTCTAAATCCAGCTACGCAAAACACCTAAAAAACACCCAACACACACGCTAATTTCAATGGTCTACACACACTAAAACAAAGTAAAAAACTAACAACCTTAGAAAAATATGAAATCTAGAAACATTTTGCAACAGATAGGGAAAATGTATTAAATGATCACACACACTTTCAAACCAACAGCCTATACCAGTACATGACACAAAATACAAACACCTTACCCCACTCCACTGTCATAAATCCATCCCGTTCAGATCCTTTGTAGACTGCCCATATGCCGCCAGTAGAGGATTAGCTTCGTAAAAGAAACGATTGTTTTGAAATGCGTCAGCAAGTAAGCAATTAAGTATTCACTTAGTTAAGTATTTTTAAAATTAGTGTTTTTTATTTTAAAGTATGTTGTTTTTGCATTTCTTGAATTCTTATTGTCAGATCACTAGACTATTCCTCACTGTTTTTGCTATATTAAATGAACTTATGATCATGAACTTCTCTCTTAGTTATGATGCCTAATCCTCCTTGTCATATACCACTGCATCATTTCTTTTATGTTAATGCTGCACTGAATTCACTACCAGTTATGCTTTTTGGTTCCTTGTTATCTTGATTTCACCAAGGATTCAAATAATGTTGCTAGTAATCAGTTACTAAAATCTCATCTCCTAAGTAGTGTAAACTTTCTTTTTGCCTAAAGTAAATTTGTTTTTCAGGTTGTCAGGATTGCTGTTAAGATACTTTGCTGATATAGTTTTTATACTTTGAGGTATTTTTGTGTAAAATAAAGTTTTATTGCCAATAAGACTTAAATTTCAGTTATAAGAAAAAGCATTTATCCTTGTGGAATTTCCTTTCTGTCTTGTTTTCATTTGATCATCTGCCACTTTTTTTTTGTACTAAGTGCAATAAAACTGATTGTTTAAAATCTGTAGCAGAGCAATAATCTTGTGTTTGCATTTATAGTAATATTCTCTTCATGTATGAAATTTGATTTTAGGTTTTAAGAATTTTCATTGGAAATTTTTTTTTTTAATTATAGATGCATACCTGAATTGTCAGAATTTGATGGTTTTTCGTCCTTTTTATATTTAACTTTTAATGACATTATGTCTATACATGTCTCTAACTATTTCTAAATATTAAATTTTTGTTATTTCAATTGACATTGCTATGAGATTATACAATTAAAATTACTTTGTCGTTGAGATATTTTGAATTTTGACAAAAATCATTTCAAGTAGTGTTGTTAGAATTGTTGCGAGCTCTGGAACATTTTAAAGACAACATTACTTCCTCTGGTAAAGCAATTTTAATTTAATGTAAATCGAATACTCATTATAAATTTTCATTTGTTTTTTTTATTTTAGGTTAAACATAATGTAGTTTTTTTTGCTGTAACAAACATAATTTTGTAACTTGCCGTTTATGTGTTGTACATCTTGGGGTTTTTAAAAACTTTCTCCATATTAATATCACTGTGGCAAGTGATATCAATAACAATTTTTTAAAAATAATAATACTGTAGGCTAAAGCTATGTTTGATACACATTATGTACTTATCAGGATTGCTGTTTATGTTTCAGTGGGTTTATCAATTAGTAAGGACATTTTGCTTTCACAGGTCTTTATAAAATTTAAGTATCAGAGATCAGTAAAAAGTAAGCCAATGATTACAGTGCAAATGAGTGAACTGTGAAGTAAATTATGTGATAATAATTATTTCCACAATCTGGAATAAATCTATCTTTACTAACATAGTTGTTGACTTGGGGATTTATTAAGTTCAGCAGGTTGTTAATTAGTTTAATAAAAAGATTAGGTAAAAGGACCCCACCCCAATTCTAGTTTTGGGGTGTTGCAGAAAATCCTAAAAATCAGAGTATAGTCTAATTCTAATATCCCTTTTCCCATACAAATTTATAACTTCTAAAAAACATAACTTTACACAAAAATATGTGTAAAACCCCACATCACTCAATTTTAACAATATGAACTAGCACAATGCCATTAAGGACACAGTGAAAACAATATTTCACTAAAAAAATGGTAAAAACATTAGATATGCTGTATATTCAAAAGTCTGTATGTTAAAAATGTGCATAAGTATGAATCACCTATAAATTAATTTTATAAATAAACTACAAGCAACTTTAAATAATTTTAAAAATTTGTCAAATTTTCTCCCAAGATTTGTATATTAAAAACAATTGTTTTATAAAATTATCAATATAATTAATATTAATTTACTGTACTTTAATTTGCTGTCATCGCCAAATTAATAATCTTGTAACTAGTTATTATTATATTATTATTTAGTTTTTCAAAATATATTTTAATACTTTAAACCTACAATTGAAAATCATAAGATATGAGAAAATAATATCTACTGTGGGTGTGTGTGTTACATAATATTCTCATTATTATTCTGCTGTCGATTGTCATTGGGGGATAAGAAATCGATCTTTCTCAACATCTGGTGTATGATGTGTAATTTTGTAAACATATTTCAGAAAACCAACAACTACCGATACTGTCATACATAATACATCTAATCACCCCACACAACACAAGCACGCTGCATTTAATCATATGTTACAACGCCTAATCAATATACCTATGTTACAAAAAAACTATGACGAAGAACTCAATACAGTAAAATACATCAGTAATAATAAGTCTAGAAAACGTACTTATTAGGATTGGGTAGTCTGTAATAGTGCAGTGGATTTCAGTTAATTGGTTGAGCAATTTATCAGACCATTAATGGGGGTCGAAATTACATAGACCCCAATGGGTATTTATCAGTCCACCACTGGGTATTTTAATTTGATCAAAATTTGAAAAACAAAAATGAGTGTACCTTATACACAAACAAGTAATATAAAAAAATATTGAAACATTTTTAAAAGTCAGAATCTACTTAGGTCTTTGTTTCTCCATTTTAAAACTGTTATGTTCCCTTTTTCGTCGGCTTACAAATTCATATTTTTCAGCTTAGTTTTAATGACAAATGAGTCTAGAGAAAAAAAATAATAAAAAATGCTGAAAAAACTTAAATTTAGAAAATGAATTTGAAAATTCTGTAAATGAGGCATCTATCTACCTTCTTAAATAAGATTACATCCATTTATACTTTGGGTAAATGGAAGAACGTGTAGGTCTATGCTGATGACGATTTTCTGTAACAATTTCCGAACCAAATATCCCAACGATAAAATTCTATCTAATGATATGAAGCACTCTAAATACACAGGATCTCTGATTGGTGTTTTTGGTAAAGAACGCATTGAAGTGGATAACAAACCAAAGACTCTCAAGATATATATTGTGGATGGTAGATTCAAGTCTTTAATTGGTCATGATTGGCTGAAGAATAATTAATTTGATTAGAGAAAATGTCTGAAAAGTAGAGCATCAGAATACAAGATAAATAATAGAGTCAATGGTGATAATTAATTAATCAAACTTATTAGAAACAGTGATATTTTCTACCAAGGAGTGGGAAAATTTCCGAGTAAGTTTCAAGCTACTATTCATCTCAGATCAGAGGTTCATATAATTAAAAACGATTTAAAGTCCCACTAGCATATTTATTGAAATATATTGAGAATGTGACACATCTTCGAAACGGCCGTCCTCAACAAATATAACTAAGTGCTACTATAGGCAAGTTGTAACATATTTACAAGTGTTTTTAGTCCCACTACCAATTGAACTATTAGTAAATGGGGAGATTTTTAGGTCAGGAAGTGAAAGTATGCCAACTAAAGTATCACATTCAGAATTTGCCACTCAGATTTGTTTGAATAATTAACAAAATAGGTCTACATGCTTACATGGTATCTATAAAGTTAACTGGATCGGTGAGTGGTAAAAAAAAATAAGTACAATTTTTGTAATTTTTTAACTGACATAGCCATTTTGTCCAAAATGTGTCTACTCATTTCCTGAGAGCAAAAAGGAAATATCTGCACAGCCCCTTGCCTGCACAAAAACGAGTTGAAAACATTGATAAATGAAAGAAAGGAATATCTGCAGTAGTTGTGTCCTTTTTCTGCTCAGTCCAGACCAGGTCGTGGAGGCAGATTAGTTACAAGACGTGACAGAGCTGTTATGTTGTGTAATGTTCATGAAGTGAATATGATGTGCATTATTTACACAATTGTTTTTGTTCTAAAGTTAATAAGATTTTACCGTTTATTCAGAATAATGTGTTTTAGTTACAAACCACGTAACATGTAGGAAGTAGTTTATGTATGGGTGTTTTGGACATACTACCTTTTTGTTTCATGCTGAAAGGTGAAATTTTGAGATTAGTAATTTGTTTCATAACAGGCCTACAAACATGTCAAGTGGCAATGAAGATTTAACCCAACCTAAGTGAAGGAAAGGAGTTGTAAACAAGTCCTCTTACAAAAATGAAATTATTAAGTATGCTAGAACTCATGGTGAGGAATATATAAACAGTAAATGCAGTGTGGTTCCAGCCAAAACTGTAACTGCCGTGATGCATGTATCTTATAATTTTCTGTTGAAGAAAAAGATAAATTTATTTTGTCTTTATATGGTAATAGAACAAAAAACGAAGAAGATACATATCTTATGTGCAACATAGAGAGACATGGCATAGTGAGAAATATTGCAAAAGATGATAGTTCAAAGGCAAAGTCGTCTTCCTTTACATACTTTGCCATTAAAGGCACAGAACGCATAAGAGTTTGCCGAAAAGATTTTTGAGCTTATATTGTGTCTAATAAAGCAGTTTTTTGCCTGAGCACACTGGTTCCCAACATTGAAACCCCTGGTAGATAAAAGAGGAAAGCATGACAACAGAAATAACTTTAGTGATGCCTGCAGAGGCCAAAACCGCAACAACACTCTCACAATGTTGTTGATGCCACAAACTAGTTTAAGTCGTTTTAAAGTAATAGAGCAGTATTACCCAATACGGGAACATCGTTTCTTACCTTGTAATAGAAACTTTTCTAGTATAAAAAGAGTGGTCTGAAGATATAATAGAATTTTCCTACCAGAATAGTATAACGATGTTATATCAACAGCTAGGAAAACTGGTGATGCCTTCCTTGTGTATCAAGTAGCCAACGGAGACATCATAGGCTTTAAAAAGTGGTGACCTATATTTTTAAAAAAAACCGTAACCAGTTTGCGAGACAGTAAGGTAAAATTTCTCATAAGTAAATATAGACATCTTAAATACAAACCGAATGCTAAAGGGTATGTAGAAGTTTATGAGTTTATTGATGGTTTTAATTCAGAAACATTTAAGTTGTTAAAGGTAAAAACTAGTAAGCTGTACTTCCAACAGAAAAGTCTTATGACAGACAAGTATCTATTAATGTCAAAAAAATTAATGATGTGAAGATTATTCAGTATATCCCAGATGAGTTCAAGCACTTTTACAATAACATTTGCAAATTGAAGACGGCTCAGAATGACAGTGACGAAGACCACGACTGGAAAGCAATTCATGATTTTCACGAGGATTATTTATGATTTTTTAATACATTAGTTTATTTACTCCGTGTTATTTACAAAATACTTATAGTATACACAAGCACAATGTTTTAACATTATTAAAACCTGTGATTGGAAATTATTTAGAAAATATTAATCATAAAATTTGCCAAAATTAAATTGTTACGATTAATGAGTGGAAGGAGGAAATGCCTTTGTAGATTTATAATTACCGTACTATAATATGTACAAGAATGGTACAATGATAAGAGTTACCCTGTATTTGTATCTACAAAAATGTCTTTAACAAATTACTAATTGTTCATTTGGGTAAATAAACACTATAAAACACTTTCTGAAAAGTCAAGGGAGATGCACTTATTCCCTTTTTTCACTCGATGCAACTCATAACCATAACTAAACTGATGCGTTTGACTGACCATACCCTATTCCAAGTGTAGACCATATGGTATCTTGTATAGATGGAAGGCAAATTTATTCCTAACTTTGCATATTACAATCACTCTTATTGAAGTAAGAGAAGAAAAGAGTTTAATATTAGTACCCATAAGGAATTATACAAAATGAATAGACCTCCATTTGTTATCAGTAATGGAGACAAATGGAAAAAATCTCACAGCAAAAACCTTTTTGATAAATAAATAACAATAACCCTTGCTACAAATATTATGTAAATATGTACATCAAGGGTGGTTAAATATTTGTAGCTAGGGTTATTGTTATTTATTTATCATAATTACGCTACTGTGCTCTGTATAGAATTTCAAAAACCTTTTTGTTTTAAAATAAAGTATATTTGCGCCACTTTCTTCGTTCTTTACTAATTGATATTTTAGTTATTTTTTAATGGTTTGGCTAAGAGCTGTTATTATTTTATAAATATTGCAAAACACGTGTTTAATTTGAAATTAGGCTTGGAAGTGGCAATAGTTGTTCCACAACAATGTTTTTATAAAGAGAAAGAAAGAAATTCATTAATGTTTTCACATTTTATTTAGAATAACAAGATATAAAAATAATGTTTTATAACCTATTTCCACAAATGTATAATATCACAGCTGATGTTTACAAATTGATTATAGAAGGTTGGTCAGTATGTTCTACAAGATCGATGAAATCACTGCGGCAAAGAACTTCTGATTATATATTCAGAGTCTTTTAAAATATAACATTGCAATATGGTTTCATATAAAGTTTTGATAACTTTTTGTTTATACACTTACAAATTTTTTATATTAAGAATAAAGTCAATTGATATATGAGTCGATTAGCTCCGTTTCGACTACTATTTTATTATCTCCTTCAGGCTCGTAACATTTTTTTTGTTATGAATACTATCAATTTGAAACATTTTTATGGAGTTTAGGCCTGAGTTTAACAATGAATACAGCTCTCATACCTACGTTCCCAATTAAATACAAGTAAAAGATATTACAAAGTGTCATATAGTATATGCCCCAGTATTTTAGTATTCACCTCTTTTTTAGAGTTATTAATTCAAGAATTTAACTAAAATCAATATAAATATTTCTTCTGTAAGAAGTTATATATTATTTTATCAAAAGAAGTAGATGTTCCGTCATTTTTATTCATTATATTTAAACGCATACATTAGTATTAGAATGATATTTACTGGCCGTCAACGTTATTCCCACAGCCGTTACTCCCACCACTGATTATTCTAAATTGTTGCCGTTTTTTTTCTTTTCGTACTGAAGAAAAATGGCGTACGTTTGGAAGTGTTTGTAGATAGTGAAATTTGTTTCCACTAATATTCTAGGCGTTCGTATCTTTAAAGAGTAGTCGTAAATTTGCAAGTATTTGGGAGGATATCCCTTCTCAATATATGGACCAAATTTGGATTCTTTAAGCGTATAAACCTTTTAATAGGTAAGAAACCTCGCGGTGTTAACTGATGCCCGTTACAAAATACATTTACATCATCTTGCAATGCAAGAACGTTTGTAATCGACTTTGTCAGCCAGTTTACTGCTCGACAATATAAACGTAAGTTGAATAAAGTAAAATTTGTAATTTTAATGCGTATCAAACGTAAGTAATAATTTCCTTCCTAATGGTTTTACATACATCACTAGACTTTATGGGCCTAACTTTAATGTAAGCTAATCATCGGTGGCTGGTAATTCTCACAATTACTAAAAAGTGTTTCACAGCTGTAGTTAATGTAGTGTTTCTATTTATGATCTCAATATTAGAGGTATAGTCCTGAATAAATAAAACCTTTCTTTAGTGTATAATATTTTGTGTTCCTGGTGAAAACTAGGGTAAAAATAATTTCTTACCATCTCTAAAAATAAAGGTAAGCCTTGAATTTGTAAAGTTTTAGTTGTGTTTGGGATATGTGCTTTTGGATAAAAAAAAGAATTTTTTTTATTGACCTAAGAAAGTTACTTTTTTTCAATTTAAAGTAGGGTAAAAAATTCAGCACGGAGTGATACAAATGTTTCATGACGTCACAACTAGTTTGTGTTCCAGGCTTTATGTAACTTCATTTTTAATTATTAATATAATTACATGAAGGCTATAGATGAAGTAATAATTTGATTATAAGTTTTAACGTTAAGTATATCAGTAGGAAAAGTATCCAATGTTAGACCACTCATTTTGCAATAGGGTTGGTTTAGTTTGTAATAATATTAAATACAAATAATTAAATGTGTATTAATTAGACAAAATTGTGGGTAATTATTAAAATCAGCGACTACCGCTCCGATCGGCGAATGTTGTTTTTTTTGATCAATTTAACCTTGCTGAACACGAATCTGAAGTTTCTTTTTACTGCAAACACATATTTACATTTAAAAAATAACATAACCTGAATTTGGTGGTTACTAACGCTCCGATCAGCAAATTATTTTTCCTGATAGATTTAACATTGCTAACATTAGAACACGAATATTTTTTCCCTCGGAAAATAAGAAAAGGTAATTTTTTTTCCACATTTTTAATATTAGTCTGTAATAGCATGAACCGGCTGCGCAGTAGCTACATGCACTGCACTATGATAGTCAGTTTATTTTAATACTAAACTTAAAATCTAAATATTTAACTTTTGGTTATATTTTTATACAAGATTACTATATACCTACATTATAATATACCTATGAAATATCCAGTCAGGATAGATTTAGTTATAATTTTATTCAACTTTACTATCTACCTATATTAAAATATACCCACGAAGAATTCAGTCAGGATAGATTTGGTTAGAGTTTTATACGACATTGTTTAATGTCCAGTATACGACACTGTGTCCAGTAAAAAAAAAAACAATTTGCTTTTCAAAATATCATAAAGTTTAATTGAAAGTAAAGTTCATTATAGTAATTATAAGTACACAAATATATTGTATTTGAATTCTTAACCTTCATGCTGCTATTGCACGTTAAGTTGAATCGTTATTACTCCAAAGTTAAAAAAAAGCTGTTTAAGTGTTCAATGTAATTTTTTCTGGTTTGTGTGTTATGAGTAGAATAGTATCTGTAAATGTTTGCTTTGTCCTTTTGCGACTTTATCAAAAAAAAAAAAGATGTGTGGGTGTTTTTTAAATTCTATAAAGTTTTTATATGTGGTCTTGATGGCGGTTTGGTAAAGGAAAATTTTATTTGAAATTCGTAATTTTGTGGGCATTACCAGCACTTTTATAATTACTGTTTGAAGTATTTTGTTAGTTTCTACCTCAAGAAAATATTAGCAAAACATTGAATTTTTATTTTTCTGGGTCCCTTAGAATGGGTTTTTCTCATTAAGTTTTATTTTCTCTGTATTTGTGATAACTTCCTGTATCGCCTGGTATAACTTTATGCGAAGATTGATTATGCCGCTAAAGGAAATAAATACCTAATTTTCTCCCATTATCAATTAAATGGAAAAAGGAAATAATGATTACCATTTTAGTAAAGACTTTATGTTCAATTAATATTGTATTTTGCAGAGTGCAGCCGTTGGCGTGAATTGGAAATATTCCCATGCAAGTTCAATGCATAGGGAAGGGCTACAGACAAACACAGCCCACTGTCACAGTCCAACACTAGAAAGAAAATTTAAAATGGTAAATTATAATTTGTGAATAAATATTTTTTATTTTTATTATTTACAATTTATTGATTATTACCGATTTTATATGTAAACTTAAAACTATGAATTCAAATGATTGAGAGTTTTGTAATGTTTGATGTTTTGACACAGTAAATCATGAAACCAATAAGAAACCTTCAATTGTGATCTTTTGTCCATGATTGTATTAAGTTTTTGTTATATGGTTTTGTTGCTAGTTATAGCTGTTGTACTGAAGAATACGGTGTCAGAATTTAATAGAAATTTTTATTTAATCAATAAATTCACAATTTTTAAAATCTATTGAGTATAAGTTCAACATATATAGTTTCATTATAGTTTTTGTTTTCAATAAATTTCTTACATGGATGTCTTAAATAAATGAATAAATAACTGCATACTAACTCACAAAACAATATACTTTACTGCTATATACATTTCAATGACTTATGCCATCGTCACTGACACTACTAGAAATTTACAGCTGTATCTCAGAGCCAATAATAAAACCGACACAGTGTTAATGCAAGAGGTTAGACACCTTTATTAATATGCTTTACATAAATTAAATTATTGGTTTTATTGTCCATGACGATTGGCCAGATGTTAATGTCTAATGAATGTTAATACATGATTACAATTGCTATTGTATATAAAAACATTTACTAATACATGGTATAATCTTACATTTTTTTAATAATCAAATTCTATATAAATAAAAGTCAGAAGCTATAAAAAAATAGAATTAAGTAGTTCGTAACCAAGTGAATACTTAAGAGTTTACTTGCTGACGCGTTTTGAAACAATCGTTCCTTTTAAGAAACTAGACCTAACTAAGAGGCTTAGCTTCGTAAAACAAACGATTGTTTCGAAATGCATCAGCAAGTAAGCTTTTGAGTATTCACTTAGTTATGAACTATTTAATTAATTGCAATCAGTGAATTCAAGATGATGTAACAAACAATTATAAAAAAATAATTTTGTACATAAACCTGGTTTTACTTTTTTCAGTTTCAGAACCTTAAAAGGTTTGTGAAACAAGCTGACAAGATGTAAAAACCACAAAGAGACTGTAAACACTCTTAGCTTTGTAGAGTGTAGAAACACTTCCTAGGGATTGCTGTAGAAGCTGTTTGTTGTAAGTAGACAAATGCATTAATATTTTATTAGCTTATGTTAATTTTCGTATTACTGGACTTGTTACGTTTAGATTAGTTCTGGGAAAACTTAGAATTTTTTCATTAAATTGTCAGAAGAGATAACCTTTTTAATAGATTACATGTTATAAAATTGTATTGTATATTATTTTATTGTCTAACATTAGTTATGTTTTCAATACTGTGAATTCCGTTTAATTATACTATTTGTTTATCTAACCATGTATGATGAACACAGTTATAAATAAGTAAAAAAAAAATTAAATTAAATATAATTAGCATAAAAAGATTTACCAGGAATTGTCAGGATTTTGTGTCACAAGTGAAACAACCTGTCATAGTTATTACTTTAAATCATGTATACTTTAACAGGCATATGTGTATTGAAAAATTAACCTTTTTGGACCGGAAAGCCTGTTTCTTATAAGTAACTTCTTATAACGACGATAGAACGTAAAAATACACTTATTACTAGAATAAGAATGCGGGTTGGACAATAAATTGTGGTTCATGGAACTTTACGATTAGGCTAATGGGACTCTGTTAACGTATTTGTCAACATAGGCCTTACTTGTATTAAGAAGTATAAATACAAAGACATTTTATATATTTATCAATAATGTGGTATCACTAGTTATAAGCTGTCAATGCAGTATATTCCCCTTTTGAAATATTATGCCTCATTTTAGTATTACATTCAAACTATACTGGGATTCACTTGTCCACTGTATATAAGCTTTCAATGCAGTATATTCCCTTTTGAAATATTATGCCTAATTTTAGTATTACATTCAAACTATACTGGGATTCACTTGTCCACCGTCAACAAATTAATTACTAATTGATGACCTGACTATTTTTTTTTTAAATTTTTTTTTTAACTTGGGAGCGGGTTTGAATTGCCCGAAGCACTGCTACCTTAAGGTATATTGTACTTACCTCCCTGATCTAGTCAAATAACCCCTTCCCTCTTACCAGGTTTAGGAGTTTCCTGACTAGAGTTTTACCTTCAGCATCCACCAAAGCAGTTCCATCACCAAAGAGGTTGAAGCGCTTCTCAGCAAGTACTTCACATCTGTAAATAATGTGTGTGGCAGTCTCCAGTTCCTGCCCGCATAATCTGCACACTGGTTCATCTTTGTAGATACCCATTTTATGCAAATGTTTCCTTAGTCCACCGTGTCCCGTGAGTAGACCTGTGGCTATCCTCAATTCCTGCCTAGACAGATAGATGAGACTCTTCTGCAGACCCAAGGAAGGTTTCCTAAGGGTTAGCTTACTGTGTCTCATCCCTTCGTCCCTGATCCAGTGCTCACAGTGTCTTTCAGCCATCTACCTTCACACTGCCATCTTGACCATGGATTTTGAAATACCTACCGCAGGCTCCGTTCCAATCAGGGGAGTCGAAGACCCCTCCCTGGCCAGCGCATCTGCGGCTTCATTTCCAAGTATTCCCCTATGCCCTGGCACCCAACCTATCATGATTTGATTGTGCCTTGCCAGAGCTTGTAGGTTAATTAGGCACTCCCTGACTATGGCCGAGGTGACCACGTGTCCGTTTAGTGCCTTAATTGCTGCCTGACTGTCGGAGAAAATAGCAATCCGGGTCCCGTGTGTTTCCCTTCTCGCTATCTCTCCCAGACAGGCATTTATAGCATATACTTCGGCCTGAAAGACAGAGGTATGCCTCCCCAAGGAAAAAACTAGTTCTACCCTTGGGTTTTTACAATACACCCCCGCTCCAGTGCCGAAGTCCATCCTGGAGCCATCTGTGTACCAGATCTGAGCTCCCGATGTTAATGTCCCTGACCATTCCATCATAGTTTGGTGGACCTGGTCAGGTGCAAACATTCGAGTAATGTGGTCGCTGCCCATTTCCAAGACAGGTTCTTTGACCACGCACTCGATACTCATATTTCCCGAGACATCTGGGAGGTTAGCCCAGTTGCTCGAGTTGCGCAATCTCCATGCCGCCAGCCTCGCCTTTCCCCTAAGGACAAGCTCAAGGGGAGGGAGGTTAAGCATTACTTCCATTGCTGCACCTGGTGTAGTTGACATCGCTCCCAGTGTGCACAGACAGGCCAATCTCTGGATAGAGCTCAGTTTAGCTCTTGTCTGTGCCTGGTTGGCCTTTGTCCACCACACCAGAGCTCCATAGGTAATCATAGGTCTTATCACCCTCAGATACATCCAGTGCATCATTGATGGCTTCAGTCCCCATTTCTTACCATTCTTCTCACAGTCATCAGTGCCCTTTTGGCCCTGTTAACTGTCCTCTCAAGATGTGGGTTCCAGGTGAGTTTCCTGTCCAGAGTAACTCCCAGGTACTTCACCTCCCCCACAAACTCAAGGTATTCACCAAACAAGCGGGGCATCCTGGTCGTCAGATCTTTTCGCTGTCTGGAGAAGTTAATGAGAGCAGTCTTTTTTTGGATTTACCCTAAGGTTCTCCTTTTTACACCACTCTTCAATCAGTCTTAGAGGATTTCTGATTACCTCAAGGACTGTATCAGGGAATCTGCCCAGGATCAAAACAACTATGTCGTCCGCATATCCTAGACAGAAGTACCCCTGTTCATTCAGGAGTTCAATAAGGTTGTCAACCACTAGGCACCACAACAGAGGAGAGAGAACCCCCCTGTGCACAGCTCAGACTTGTCTCCGCCCTTCAGACCTCCCCTGTCACCTCTACAGAAATGCTTCTGTTTGTTAACATGGAACTTATCCAACCACAAGTGGTTGCATCCACTCCATGACGTCTTGCACCACTTACCATCGTCTCCACTGAGGGGTTATTGAAAGCCCCTTCAATGTCGAGGAAGGCACCTATGGCACAACCTTTCTTGGCGATCATTTGCTCAATCCTACCAACCACTTGATGGAGAGCTCCCTCGCAGGATTTCCCCGGTTGATAAGCATACTGGTTCCAATGCAGTGGTTTTATGGCCAAAGCACCCCCCCCTAATATGCCTATCAACTAGTTTTTCAAGTCCCTTAAGAACAAAGGACATGAGTGTAATAGGTCTGTATCCTTTCCCTTCCGATTGGTTACCGGTGGGCTTAGGTATAAAGACCACCTTACTAGCTTTCCAGGCTGCCGGCACATGCCCTAAAGCAATGCTTAGCCTGTATAATTTAGTAAGTACCAGTACCAGTAAATCCATTCCCTGCTGCAGCAGCACAGGATAGATCCCATCTGGACCTGGAGATTTGTAGGGTTTAAATGTGCCAATAGCCCATCTTACTCTTTGTGGAGTTACTATCATCCTTGCCACTTCCCAGTCCTCCCTCTTACCACGTCTTGTGGAGAGTTTGGCAACTGGTTCAGTGTCTGCTCCCCCAAGTTTCCTCAGGGTACTGGAAGGGAAATGTGTTCTGATTAATTCTTCCACAGTTTCCCCTGCATTCCCAGTGGGGTTCTTAGCATCCCCACCGGGTTAACTGGGTCCTTAGAGAGCACTTTATGCAGTCGTGCTCCTTCCTGAGTTTTGTCAATCTCTTGACAAAACTCCTTCCAGGACTTCCTGCGTGCTTCTCTAATTGCCCTGTTGTATTCGGTTAGTGTTTTCCTATACTGGTCCCACTCCCCGTTCTTTTTTGCTCTATTAAAGAGTCTCCTAGTGGTCTTCCGAAGTTTGGCTAGCTTCTTGTTCCACCATGACGGATCCCCTACTTTTCTCCCCTCACTAAGAGGGCAGTTATCAGTAAAGGATTCTACTATAGCCTCGCCAACCAATGCGGCAGAGTCTTCTAGCTCTCTCCTCCTCCATACTCCAACCCAGCCTCCTCAATCCGAACTCCCAGGTCCCTCCTGTAGGAGTCCCAGTCTGTTCTTCTTGGATCCCTGGTTGGCAGAAGCATGGCTGGATTTAGAGAGATGTCATACCTAATATGTCTGTGGTCAGAAGAAGATGGTTCATCCGACACATGCCAGTTTAGTACATACCTAGCAGTCTGGTTCGATGCCACCGTAATGTCCAGGACCTCCTGTCTGGCCTTAGTGACAAACTTCGGCTCTTCCCCCTGATTTAAGACTAGTAAATTCTTAGAGCTAAGATAAGCTAAAAGTTCCTCACCTCTAGTGTTGGTACCTGTACTTCCCCACGAAGTGTGATGGGAGTTAGCATCCATCCCCACCAGCAGCTCCTCATCCACAGCCCTGCAGTGCTCGACCAGCCTCCTCAGCTCTTGTGTTGGTAGAGCCCCCGCGTAGTCAAAGGGGAGATATGCCGTGGCAAGGTTCAGCCTCTTCATCCTCCCCTCCGCCCGCAGCTCCACCGTCACTGCTATTAAATCCCTGCAGCAGAAGTCCGTTAGTACAAAAGCACTCAACCCCCTCCTAACCAGGATACACGTCCTGGGAACACCGGAGTCCTTATCATACAACAACTTACCTCCAGATGTCGCCAGCCCGCATATTCGTCCTCCAGAAATCCATGGCTCCTGGATGAGAACCAAGTTCACCTCTCCCCTGTCCAGCATCCTACACAAGACAGCACTCGCCGCCCTGCTATGCTGTAGGTTCACTTGGAGGATCTTGATCATTGTTCTGCTTAATTTGCAGTCGCCTGGGTCCGTAGAGCAGCCCCAGTACTAGACAGCGTGCTCAACTCTACAGCCACTTCACCGGTTTCTGCAGTCGGCAGCTTGACAGCCGCCACCGCACCCCCAGTGATGGTTGCCGTTGACACATCTGCTACAGACTCACGGTTTGCCGTCTCATTGGCTCCCATTGTCTGTGCAGTCTTGAAATCAATTCTTTTACTTACTTGGTCCATTAACGTCCCACGAGTATGGGGGAAATAACGGTCGACCAGAGCAGAGCCCCCACTGCCCTGGCAAGACAACATACAATGAGGTTTTGTCTGGTTCCTCAAGGGGATCGTGTGCAACTGCATTTTATACCCTGCAGCCATTCATCCTTCGGCACGATGCCTTCCACCTTGGATTGGGTATTCAGTCACTGACCTTGAAGCACACCCCAAGTTCAGGACATTATTAACTGTTGCTCATGAAGCGAACAGCCTGCTTTACTCTCTTTTTTACAACTGTGTCGTTGGGATAGTTTCCCGCCCATACTTCACTGTCGCATTGCTCTTGGTTCACCCGGGAGGTGAGAGTAGCATTGTGAGGACTTAATTCCCAACTACCCCAGTCTCCCCAGTAAGAGCAGTTATTTCTACCGCCCCCAACCGGTTGACTGACGAGGAGGGATAATTCCTCACCTTTGAACCATAGCCTTGGTCCAGGCCTGCATATTCAGAAACCTTCCGGAATCCTTATTCACAGGTAACCTACATTTCTGTAGGCCGTCCCACTATCCGCCACCTGTGGACCCGCCCGGTTGCTCAGGCCAGCTTGCCGGGATGACCTGACTATACAATTTATCCTTTAGGGGGACAGGGTGCTAGTGGAGTTTATTCTGCAAAAATACTTAAAATTAAATTAAATTTATTATATATTTGGATGTCATTATAATTAATGTCATGTAATTGCTACAGGACAAATACAACTTTACTTCAATGATAATTTGCAAAATGGGTGTAGTTAACAATGTAGCTATATCATGAAAATTAACAAAAAATTCTTTGTTGAAATTAATTTACACAGTTGTGTATTTGGGGGAGTTTCTATTTATGAAAACGGGCTGGATGAATACAAAGGTTATTCTCCTCACCCATTCTAAAATGTCTTCTCTCTCTCACACACACACAAGCACATGTGAGTGTGTTTATATATTTATATATACAACTCACTTTAAATTTCATATAAATGTAAATGTTTATAAACTTGCCTATAGTAGCACTTAATTATATTTGTTGAGGACGACCGTGTCGGAAGATTTGTCAACTCAGGCCGTAACTGATCTTAAGGCTTATGTAGGTTAGGGTGGGGCTAGGATATTCTGGTGGTGTGGGTTTATATTATGAGTATTAGGAGTTATGATGTCAAAAAGTGCGTGTGAGTTGTAATGTAATTGTGTATTGAGTATGTGTGCAGGGTGTAGTTTGAAGTGTCTGTATATTTCGTATTGTTCAGTTGTGTAGAGTTGGTTATTTCTGTGTTGTTTACGAAGAATTTGAAGGTTAGAAATTATGTCTATGTAGTCATGTTTTGTGGAGTTGAGATGATCGGCGAAGTTTGATTGGTAGTTATTGTTTGTTAGTGCTTTTATATATTCTTGGTAACGTGTGTGTGTAGAAAGACCTCCCTGTCTGGCCTATGTAAAAACTGGGTAGTTTGTAAACTCCAGTGGCGTAAATAACCTCGATTTTGTTGTTGAGTTTAAATTGTTTATTGAGAGTGTTGTGTGTGCAGTAAGCTATTTTGTAGTTGTATTTCTGTAGTATGTTGGTTAGATTGTGGGTTTTGGATGATCTGTATGGTATTGATAAGTATTTTATGGGATTGTCGTGTTGTGTGTTTGTATTTGGGTTATTAGGTTTATTTTTTAGGCGGTTGTATAATTTGTCACCCCGTTAGTTTGTGCTATATGCTTATGGTGTTTAACTCCTGGTAGTGTTCTTCTTTGTATAACGATGTTTTAAGCAGACGATATATCATGGTGTGTTAAACAGCTAGTTTATGTTGGTGAGGGTGGATTAAGGAGCTGTGAATGGTCGTATTGGTACTAGTGGGTGTTCGGTATATGTTGAATTTATGTGTTTGTTTGTGCGTTTAATTGGACGGTCTAGGAAGTTGAGAGAGTTTTGTTGTTCTGTTTCGAAGCCGTATGTTACTTTTGGGTGTATGGAATTGAGGTGTTTTAGAAATATGTGGGCTCGGCGTGTTACCTTTATATAATGTTATGTTGTCGTCATATCTGTACCAGTAAATTATGTTATCTGAGTATTTATTGTTGTGTAAAATGTGGTTTTGTTCAATATGGTGTATGAATGTTTCTGCTAAGATGCTAGCTATGGGGGAGCCCATAGGTAGGCCATCTTTTTGGTTGTAGAATGTGTTATTGTAGGTGAAGTAATTTTGAGATGTGATTAATTTTTTGAGGTGGATGATTTCGTCAATGTGTGTATGTGGTGTATTTGTATCATCTATAAGCATGTTTTTGAGGATGTTGATGGTTTCTGTAATGGGAATGTTTGTATATAGATTTGATATATCAAAAGAGACTCAAGTGAAAATGTGTGGAACTAGTAGCTCACGTGAAGATGGAATCAACAAATATTATATATATATATATATATATATATATATATATATATATATATATTCTTGATATTTTACGTTATCCATTGTTTTTCCGTTGCACTGACTTTATGAAGTAAATATATTACTATTGTAAGTAATTTTATCCACCATTAAGTGCAATGATTTTACCTTGAGTGATGAGGTGCCTTTCGGTCACTTGACCATTGTCGAATCACTTATAAAATATATATATATATATATATATATATATATATATATATATATATGAAGTTAATAAATTACCAATTTTGAGTAATTTTATCCACCATTAAGTGCAATAATTTTACCTTGAGTGATTGGTGGATAAAATTACTCAAAATTGGTAATTTATTAACTTCATAAAGTCAGTGCAACGGAAAAACAATGGATAATATTAAATATCAGGAATATATATATATATAGATTTTTTGGACTAGGAGACTGACAGACTTACCTTGGTAAGAGTCCACACTGTAGTCTTGAAATAGAAACTCATAAAAGCACTTAAACAATGATATATTTCAACCACACAGTGGTCTTTGTCTATATACATATATATATATATATATATATATATATATATATATATATATATATATATATATATATATATATATATATATATATATATATATATCATATATATTTTAATTTCTGTTTTTAGGTAACTTTCCTTATCAAGGCCACTGCCATTTATAAAACCATCAGCATCAGATACTAGCAGCATCAATGACCAACACCTACAACAGCATCATCAACACCTACATCACCATCATCAACACCTACATCAGCACCACCAACACCTACATCGCCACCATCAAATTACAGACTGCGTCTTTGTTATATTAATCAGGTAATTATATATATATGTATAGGAATTTTATATAGTTAAATCTTATATGTAAGATAGGAGGCACATATAATATTAGAATATTTTGATCATACATTGATCATTATAAATCAAAAAAGAGATAAAGAAAAGACTGAAGTCTTCTTCAGTCTTTTATTTATTTATTTATTTTTGATAACGTTCATTGTATGATTGAAATAAGTTATTAGTGTGATATGTTTTTGTAAGTGTCTATTTGTTTCCAAGTGATTGCAGTTTTGCACTATTGCCCCTAGATAAGTCTGTCGGTCTCCTATCTAGCCCATCATGTTACAAATGTTAGCTATAAAGAAATTGAAATTCATTTAAGTTGTTCATTAAATATTGCATACTTATTATTCTGTCCATCTAATTCAAATTTAATTCTCTAAATATATTTATTGTTCAATAAATAGTTGAAATTAACAGCTGTTATGGCTTTTATTGCATTCAGAAACCTTAATAAAGCGTATTATAATATTGTTCAGTATTTTAAAGTATTGTTTTTGAATTTTTATTCTCAGATTACTAGACTGTTCTTTACTCATTTTGCAAATCCTGAATATTTTTGTTGCTGTATTAAATGAACCTAATCATCATAGACTTCTCTTAGTTATGATGTGTATTTTCCGAAATAATCATATACCATTGCTTCATTTCTTATATATGAATGCTGCAATGAAATAATATAATTTTTTGTTCTTTGTCACCTTGAATCCTCATGTTCCCGTAATCAGGTACTAAAATCCCATATTGTATATTTTTCCTTTGTTTTTTTCCTTTATGTTCATGCTGCACTGAACTAGCTTGCACTTATTATTTTTGGTTCCTCGTCACCTTGAATCCACATTTTCCAGTAATCCGTTGTCAAAATCGCATTTGCATCTAGTTTGAACTTTGTGTTCACCTACGGCAAATTTGTTTTTCAGGTTGTCAGCATTGCTGTACAGGTTGTTAGCTGCTATAATTTTTCGACATTGTGGAAAACTTTTGAGTGATGGTAGTATAAAATAAAGTTTTACTGGTTTATGCAAATAAAACTTAAATTTCAGGTATAAGGAAATACATTTATATTAAAAGCTCTGCCTTTCCATCCTTGTGGAATTCCTTTCTATTTTGTTTTCATTTTGATCATCTGGTTCTTGATATCAGAAGTTATTGATTCTTAGTCTTTTTATATTTAACTTTTAATGACATTCTCAAAACTTCTAAATATTAAATTTTCTCAATGTTCAGTTGATATTACTGTTAGAAGATACAAGTTAAAATAATTTGTTGTTGGAAATATTTTGAATTTTGATAGAAATAATTTCAAATAGCGATGTTAGATTTGCTGTGTTCTCTTACAAGAGAGTTTTGGAGAGTGTTTTATTCCGTTCATTTAAACTGTAATAGAGATATGTAAGCAATAGATTGTAGTTAATGTTTTATAATAAAATTCCTTTTTTGTGGTATCTATGTTTTTTTTTCAACAGACCTGGACTTTCTTTAACAGATCTAAATTTTTGTATTCTATGTGTAATTTAGTTGCTGCAGTTACAATTTTATCTGGTGAAAATAATTATTCAAGACTGAATTTTTTATTCTGAATTGTGGGTTTTTAGTTTTTTTGATATTTGTTATTCAATTTTCACAATTATTTTTACTTCAGTTTAATAAATATTAATTTCACTGTTTAATATTATGATATTGTAAATATATAAAAGTATAATTTTTTTAAAATTCCACAAAATTTCCATTTATTTCTTTCTACTTGGATGTATAACTAATTCATCTCTTATGATCCTAATAGACAGTAGCTCAATTTCATGTATATAACTCTGCCCATGTGCTCCCATGGTTGTCCCTTACATCTCTACCAACAAACTTGGAAATTTAATTCATAAGACTTTCCAAAGTTTTATAGGTGATAATATTAAAACTGGGTAATAGTATTAAAACCATGCATAGTAATAAAATGAATATTTTGTTGTCAGTCTGTAGGAAAGTAAATAATACAACAGAATAGTGAAAAGACTAGGTGAGAATTTATATCTAGAAATAAATTGTTTTATATATGTACAATTTTATTCTAGAAATATTGTATTTATTCAGGCTCACAATTTAATACAGTATTGATTTTAATCCTTTGGCTTAAAGGTGTTTTCTTATGTAATAGTGTCCCTGAAGTAAGTTTTTTAAGAATACTTGTTTGCTCCTACCCATTGTGTATTACCTACATTTATCACTGAATAATAGATCCTTAGCCTGCACATTTAGCACTGGTTTATAGTCTCCCCTTGTAACCCCCCCCCCCAAATAGCTTTGTAGCTTATAACATATAAGCAATGTCATCACAGATACTTAGTACCAGTGTTGCACCCAAGGGAGGGGGCAGGGGCCCCCCTTAGGATGAAAAAATAAAAACAAGAAAAATATCATATGTTTAACTGGAATTTACGTGTACGGTAATACAAAAGACAATAGAAAATAATATTTGGCCTACTTGTAAATTGGATTCTCTGAGTCAGTATTTCCTCTAGTGAACGGACTGTAATAGCCTATATTTATTCTAAACGCACCATCCTCCCTTGGATAAAATAAATGCTTTTATTTGTGTCTGAAGTATTCGATTGTAAGAACCTTATTAGGGTTTGAGTAGGACTAAAATGTTAGCAATTTTTAAATGTATCATTAATTTTAAAAAATCTTGACATTTCGCTTTGTGTTAAAATACACAGTTTTTGAGTTGGAATTTTAAGGTATGACAAAATAAGCATTGAAGTGACTTGACAATTGATAATTATCGGGAAATATTAAAATGGTCGAAAAATAATAAACAGCCTACTTTACTGTCATAAAAAACACGAATGTAGAAATTTGGAGCCTTTTTTATGCTGCATGTGCTTAAAACATTAGTTTTAGATTGGTAAAAGTTCAATATTTTCTACAGGGGGTGAACAAACCGAAACCTCCACCCCGGCCCCAATTTATTTTTGGCCCCCCGTTGACAAAATCCCGGGTGCGGCCCTGTTTAATACAATTATAGAAGCCATAGATAATATTATTAGAACATAGCTTTTTTAAACTTAGACTTTTGAATTGTAAATTAAAGTTCTTGCCATCATTGCCCATTAATAATATATATATTTATTAGCAAAAGGTTAAACTATGAGAATTCACCTGGTTTTTACCAATGAAAGTAATGCTATAATGAAAATAAAATTTAGATGAGGTTTGAATAGAGGCTGGGGCAAATAGACAAACAGGGAAGGTTATACATTGAAGCCTGGCAATATTTGCAGGCATCTTAGTTTTTACAATAGACAACAAAATTTTGATTATTTACAAGATCGCTAATGCCTAAATTTAGTATTTTTAACCTGATTTCAGATTTGTAGGTGGTTTTTCCACAATAACCATGGTTTTTTGTAATTAATATTTGTTGTAAAGAAACTATGTGTGTCTGCATAACAATATTGTTACTCCACATATGTGACTTCTACATACAGTGGAGCGTCGATAATCAAGTAATTTATTTTCAATATGGTTCTAATCTCTAATTTACAATGATTAGCAAAACAAATTATCTAGTTTTTACTGTATTTTTATACAATTTTCATGGTTTTTTTATTTTATTCCCCTTGGTTATTGGCAAAACTTTAGCTGTTGTATTATACTATTTATGACAGTGTAATTTAAACGTTAGATACATATTTGGTTCAAGAATTGAGGTAATTAAAAAAAATAATAATCTGAGCAGGGATCCTAACAATTTTTTTCCACTGCAACCAAAGTTTATTATGGGACTGATTTAACCAAAAATTAAAAAATAGGATTGTATGTAGATTCCTAAAAACAGGATGTCATTTCACAAAACTCAAATAATCAAGTAACACTCTTTGTGCAATATATCTCTACAGTTTGTAACAAACTTTATACTCAGAGAAGGAATTTTTCTACAGTGATACAAAGTCAACTGAAATGACTTATTTGGTGTTTACATCTGACTATATAACGTCCATTGATTGACTGCTATGAACATATAACAGATATAAAACAGTCACAAAAAATGAACCTAGAAATGTATTCCTCTAAAAAAAATCCTTCAACAAACTACAAAAATTTAGTATATTTTTGAAAAAATATGCTAATGAAAAAACATTCACTGTTTTACCACATAATTGGAAAACTACTCACAAACTAATTCACATCTTTCCCTGTCACTTTACCAACAATTCTTACAAGCCAACCTGGATATTACCTAGCAAGGACAATAGAAAGTGTGTCTTAGTAAGTACAAAACTACAAGTTAGTCCAAATCTCATAAAGATATGCATTTTTTATCTTTACTAAAACAGTTCCTGTTTTAATCATGTAAGAGCTTATTGTGTATTAAAACCTTCATTATAAACAAGATCACTTTAATGTCTACATTAGTTGCTGGCAATCCCTTCTACCTGCGTAAGGCACTATCGGCCACACATATATATACATATACACAAATACAAAAGAAGATTTACTAAATTTATTCATATTAATTGCTTCCATCTTCATGTGAGCTACTAATTTTTAAAACACTTGTACATATGTGAGTATGCTACAGTTGCCCATTGTAGCACTTTTACTATTGTTGATGACGGCCATTTCGGTAAGTGTGTGCCATTCTCAAGTTACGGTCTGAGTTGACAATAGGGCACATCTACAACGGCCATTCTCAACAATCATAAAAGTAAGTGCTACTATAGGCAAATGTAACTTATGTACAAGTGATTATAGTTCTAAATTTATCTATTTATTTAAAATTTTGTCTCCTATTCTCTTTGAAGTCTTATAGAAATAAAATGAATTTTATGTAGTAATAAATAATCAGAGTTCTGGAAAATTGCACAAGACAAAAATCAAATAATTATAATTTATTATTTCTGTTGGCATCTCAGCTATTTACTTCATGGCCTATTTTCAAATCTAAAATCATTACAAATTATCTAAGCTGTATTTATTAATCCTTACACATTTCCTAAACAAGGATATTTATGATAACAATGGCTCAAAGCCTGTCTAATTATTGATACTATCAAGCACCTTTGTTTTAACTTTGACTAGTGAGGAGTTTCTTGATAATGTTAATAATATTTAATTCATAAAGATTTGAGTCATTATTCTTAAAAATATTCTTTATACATTTGTCCCATCAGTACTGGTCAAAACACTTTTTGTACTCTTGTTCAGAAATGGTTAACAGCTGTATTCTCACTTATTCTTGTTATCATCAATGTTGGGGAATCTGAGCCCTTAAATACATCTTTTTATTTTTGTGGAAATAAAATAAAATCATTGAAAACAGGGCAGGTAAGTAAGACACATGTGATAGAAGAACAATACCATTTTTTTTGCCAAGTTGGCTGTATGTAGATGTGTTCTCATAGTGGAAAAACTAGACCTATCTATCACAAATCGGGATTTTTTAAACATTGTTGTGTAACTTCTTAAAACCTTCAAATAAAAAGCTTGATTAACAGTCTGGCCATGTGTAACAAACTGAATGAACTAACCCTTTCACATCAAAAAATAAAATGAACATTGTCTTAGTGTTTTATTTAACATTTTTTTCGACAAGGCGACTGTGACTTCATATTGGCTTGATTGTAGCTTTGTTGCTGGGCCAAATCGCCATGTCTCATCTTCAGTAATGACCTTCGCCAAAGAAACAGAATCAGTTTTAAGTTGTTCTTTCAAGGCAACACATATTTTAACTTTAAATTTTTTTAATTCTCAGAACTCAAGGTACAGCGTTGGCAGTGACCTATTTCACTTCCAAGTCTTCAGCTAAAATTTGTTAAACCAAGCGCAAAAGTACCCCACTAAAATCTGAAGTTTGACCTTTGGTCTGCAATGCCCTGAGAGTAATTGTTTTAGAATTATCTGGACATTTTCATCTGATCGTGACATTTTTGGGCGTTCGGAATGAGGTTTGTCATCAATTGACTTAACATTATTAACAAATCACTAGTGCAATTGATTTTTTTCAATAGCATCACCTCCATAGGCTATTAAAACATTAAAACAGTTTCAGCAGCATTTTCACCTTCAAAACAGACACCAAAATTTCAAACCCACATTAAACTTCACAGTTTACTCAAACTTGTCATGAAAAGGGCACATAACGGAGTTACCAAAAACTAACACTATAAATAATCAAAACAACCCAGTTACCACTAGACTGGAAATGAGTTTCGATACAAGCATTTAACAGGAGGAATTTATACTGTACAAACCACACCCTCAGCAGAGATATTTTATTAACCATTTGGCCCCCCCCCTTGAATGACTAAAGGTTCATGTACAAGGGGTTGACATATATGTTACACTACATATAACATCTATATATATATATATATATATATATATATATGTATATATACAGTAGTATCTCGAAATTTGAGTCTCAATATTTCGAGCTTTTGTTAAATTCAAGCCCATTTCTATTTGAGCCTATTTTACCTATTCGAAAGAAAATGATTAGTCAGGCTTCTAAGAAATGTTTATATCAATATAGTATGCAAAAGAAATGAGTTAGGCTTCCAATAATTTTGTATAGCTATACTGTATGGAAAAGAAAGGAGTTGGGCTTCCAAGTATCTTTATACCAATACGATATCCAAAGGAAATGATTCGGGCTTCCAAGAAATGTTCATATTAAGTTTTATAAACGTATTTAGAGCATTTTTAATTACCTATAGTCTTAGGGTTCATTAAAACTCCTTTTTGTTCAAATGCACAGGAACGTACTTCTGTGTAATCCGAGTTTTCAGTAAGTCGAGAAGACCTTGATCCCATTTATTTCGAACTATCGAGACTCTAATATATATATATATATATATATATATATATATATATATATATATACCCTTGTTTATAAATGTATATTATGTACTTAAACAAGAATATTACTTTTTATTGATGCGAATTAACTTTCAAAGATTGATAGTATCATCATTGTCAAGCCTCAACTGAACTCAGAGTTCACTGGCATAAATACCAAATAAGATTCTTGTTTGCATACATAGTGAAAGTGATGAGAGAATAGAAGAAAACAGTCTTGCAAAGTTATATATGTATATATATATATATATATATATATATATATATAGATTTTTTGGACTAGGAGACTGACAGACTTACCTTGGTAAGAGTCCACTTTGTAGTCTTGAAATAGAAACACATAAAAGCACTTAAACATAGATTTTTTGGACTAGGAGACTGACAGACTTACCTTGGTAAGAGTCCACTTTGTAGTCTTGAAATAGAAACACATAAAAGCACTTAAACAATGTTTAAGTGCTTTTATGTGTTTCTATTTCAAGACTACAGAGTGGACTCTTACCAAGGTAAGTCTGTCAGTCTCCTAGTCCAAAAAATCTAAATAATCTTTACCAACCAAAACTAACCTAAATATATATATACATATATATATATATATATATATATATATATATATATATATTATATTTAACGTCGTCCATTATTTTTCTGTTGCACTGACTTTATAAAGTTAGTATTGTTAATTGTAATAAACAAGTGTTAATAATGGCGGAACAATAGTTTACAATTAACAATAATAACTTTATATATATTACAGGACTCATGTAAAAAGTCCTGATGTAGTTACACAGCTATACAGTATGAAATAAGTTTTGATAATGTTGATCAGCAAAAAGCTTCCGCTTGAAATAAATGTGTAAAATAAAATAAATTGTACTATTATTGTATTTAAAAGTGTAAATTAAACCATATATATATATATATATATATATATATATATATATATATATATATATATATATATTATATATAACAAGAAAAATAACTTCATGTTCCCTTTTTATCAAATGCTTTTTAAAAAGATTTTCTACCAAAGCTTCTAAAACTGGCCCCACTCCTGTCCCTCCAGCCAAATATATTCTGATAATAGTCATATAGGTTAATTTTTTAAGATCTTCAAGTTCATAAATGTTAATTGAAATTATTGACAGAGGTAGGAAAAGGAACAACAACCTCATATAGTCTGTCTAGTTTCTACTATTGGTAACACTTGGCAAAAAACCACTACTTACTCATATTTTTCAGCAGACACACAAGATCAGTACATTGTTCAATGCTGTGAGTCATGGACAAGACTCGTACACAGAAACTGCCAGTAATTACAATACGATAAAAACTTTAGAACTTCTAAAGACAAAATTTTCAAGAGAAAGGATTTGTGGATAGGAATGAAGTAGCTTTAAGTGCATTTCTTTTGACTTTTTTCATAAAATGAAGTGAGGGTTAGTTGGTAGGGGTAATTAACTGCCCTTTAACCGTTTCTTATTTTATCTTCTTTTAGAATATTGAGATCACATAACATTTCACATTAAAAATTGTTTCTTTACAGACCAAAGGCTTATAATTTTTCCGCAGTTTGAAAATTTAGTTGTGGTGGAAAAGGCTTGTTAATGAAACAGTTTATTCCAATATTAACATTGCAGGAATATAATGTCAAATATAGTATATTAATTGTTCCATCAGATATGTTATTAACATTATTATTATTAATATATTGTTATTGAAATAATATATCAATTTAATACTAATAAATAGATACATATCAAACAACTAGAGTCTTTAAAATTGTGGAATGAAACAGTATATTTTATAATGTTTTATTTAAATGAGCTTTATAAAGATTTTTATATTTTGTTTAGTTTTTAAAGCCCAAATCTTACTTGCAAACGTTTTCCTTTTGTTTCAGGTTTTTGAAGTCTGAAGCCCAGAGCTTGCAGACAACAGGTCAGTGTTATTTTAAGCCGGAGTCCGTTATTATTATTTTACGTGGTACGCAAACCGTTATGTGTTCCGCTGTTGTACTGAAATTTCCGTGCATGTTAGCAAATAGTGCTCATGTCAGCTAACCAGTGTATCCATCACTATCTTTGTTTGATTTTGTTTTCTTTTCTAAAAATGGCTAAACTCTTAAAGGTTTTACCTTAAATAATTTCAAGACCTGAGATATCAGGGTGGTTTTATCATGGGCCTCATTGACCTATATGTACTTTTTCTTTCAGGTACCTTTATGTTTTCAGCTGTTTTTTTTTATTTTTCAGGAATTTTTTTTTGTAATTTCAGATCCGGAGAAGCCCACCCCTCAGTTAGTGTTAAGTTTAGTTTTAAGTTACCACTCCTGTGTCTGCTTCCCAGTAATGCAAAGAAGTGATGGAGTTCTCTGAAATGTAATGGAATAGAAGCTCAGATCCGTTCGCTGCTGACACACAGTCTCTATAAACGGTATCGGTTTATTTATTCCACCATCTCTTCTATTTCTGTTTCATTACATTTCTCTAATTTATTTAAAATTGTTTCTCATCTAAAGTATGTTTTAATTTTACACTAAAGTTGAATACCGTCTGATTTTTTACAACCAATTCTATAATACAAATAAAATTATTTATGTAAAATTTTAAGCATACTAGCTTTCAAGAGAATGAATTAATTTTTGTATTGTGTTAAAAGAATTATTGAACAAAGCATTCACATGTATACTGTTTCTAAATCAAATGTTAAATCAATTAAACTTATTATTTTTTAAAACTAATTTTTAAAGGAAATATTGAAATAATCAGAAATTTAAATTAAAACCTAAATAAGTTTATAATTTTCATTAATACATGTTCTTGTTCACTGTTAATTTATTTTGTCACTGTATATTGACCTAAAGTTGTGTTTCCAATACTGAAAGTAAACTGTGTTGTGCAGTGTGCAATGTACAGTAGAAATATATAACTATACAAGGTAATTGGTTAAAACATTGACCCAATTCTTGGTTATTTTTTGGGAATACTTTGGGTGCAAACTGAACATGAAGACTAACTGGACAGACTGAATCATGACTATAACGCTCTGGTAAAAACGTGGTACTCAGGGTGAAGGATAGCTATAATAAATCTGGGTTTATATATTGGTCTTGTTGTATACCAGGACACTGTTGGAAGGTTTTTATGTTTGTAGCATTTGTAGATTTTTTGTGTGTAGGTTATAATTTCTTGAGATTTTCGCTTTTGGTTAAAAGCAAGCCTGAATATTGCTCTTGTTGTACAGTGTAACATGGCAGTATTGGGATGCTTTTATATCGTCGTGTAGGGTGTCTCAGTTTTTGTCCATTTATGTCATCTGTTAGGTTTAGTTTAGTAGGTCAGGCATTGTTTTAACCTACTGTATTCTATATACCTTCTACAAGAACAAGTACTAGTATTTGTGTTTTATACTTAAATTGCTTTCAGTATTTGATTCAGCTAAGTTCATTCTTATATATTAAAAAAATAACATTAAAAATAAAGATTATTACATAATTTTTTTAAAAACATTTTTTAAAAATATATAATATGCTTACTAACTATATTTATATAGTAAACTAATAACTATATTTGGTAATTTGAAATATCTTTAGATCTGACTCGAAGTTAATTGTTATCAATGATACATTTTTCCCATGTAACAGCATTTTTTCAAAAACTTAATCATAATTAATAAACTACTATGTTTTTATAACCAATAATTTGTTATAGTCAAAATTTGAATAATATATATATATATATATATATGAAGAAAATAAATAACCTAATAAATACAAAATAAACATAAATAATTCTAAGTATCAGACCAAAAATTTAGAATGATTAATATTAAAAGTATTACTCTTTTCAATAATGAAAAATATGAATGACTAGGAATCGATTTTTATGAAAAGATCTAAATTAATGTACAAATGTAAGGAAGTCTCTCCCTGGTCAGCTGGCATGTCTTTAGAATATACTCTAGTTGTAAGTCTTGTTCACATTTCAGAAACAACAATCTTAATCGATTTTTGTAAAATGATCTAAAATATAAATACAAATAATCAGTCAAGTAAAACAGACGCTCAACAAATATAATAATTTTTGAGAAACCTGGTGTTTTAATTTAATGAAAACCAGTCTAATAAATGAAATAATAGAATTTTTATAATTTATCTTATTATAAAAAAATATTTACAGTAAAATTGATATTATAGAAATAAATATACTATGTAACTAAACAAGTTTTGTACTAGATCAGTGTATTGTTCAATGATGTGAGCCACGGACAAGAAATCAGGATTAACTTTTATAATGTTAAAATATTATTACAAAAGTAAAATTATTGTATTAGGTAGTGTCAGGAAAACAAAAAAGTGGGTACTGCAACAGGATTCACCCCTATAATGTTGTAGTATGTTTGGAAAAGTAATATTACTGTAATAGGTAGTGCCAGGAAAACAAATAGTGGGTTCTGCATCAGGATTCACTCCTATAATGTTAGAGTATGTTTGGAAAAGTAATATTATTCTATTAGTAGTGCCAGGGAAAAAAGTTGATCCTGTATCAGGATTCACTCCTATAATGTTAGAGTATGTTTGGAAAAGTAATATTACTGTAATAGGTAGTGCCAGGAAAACAAAAAAGTGGGTTCTGCATCAGGATTCACTAATAAAATGTTAGAGTATGTGTAGAAAACTATTATTATTGTATTAGGTAGTGTCAGGGGAGAAAAGTGGGTTCTGCATCAGGATTCACTCCTATAATGTTAGAGTAGGTATACATAAATAATATTATTGTATTAGGGAAACAAAAAAGTGTATTAGTGCCAGGGAAACAAAAAAGTGGGTTCTGCATCAGGATTCACTGCTATAATGTTAGAGTTTGTTTAAAAAAGTAATATTATTGTATTAGGTAGTGCCAGGGAAACAAAAAAGTGGGTTCTGCATCAGGATTCACTGCTATAATGTTAGAGTAGGTATACATAAATAATATTATTGTATTAGGTAGTGCCAGGGAAACAAAAAGTGGGTTCTGCATCAGGATTCACTGCTATAATGTTAGAGTAAGTATACATAAATAATATTATTGTATTAGGTAGTGTCAGGAAAACAAAAAAGTGGGTTCTGCATCAGGATTTACTGCTATAATGTTAGAGTAGGTATACATAAGTAATATTTTTGTATTAGGTAGTGCCAGGGAAACAAAAAAGTGGGTTCTGCATCAGGTTTCACTGCTATAATGTTAGAGTAGGTATACATAAATAATATTATTGTGTTAGGTAGTGCCAGGGAAACAAAAAAGTGGGTTCTGCATCAGGATTCACTCCTATAATGTTACAGTTTGTTTGGAAAAGTAATATTATTCTCTTAGGTAGTGCCAGGGAAACAAAAAAGTGGGTTCTGAATCAGGATTCACTCCTATAATGTTAGAGTTTGTTTAGAAAAGCAATATTATTGTATTAGGTAATGTCAGGGGAAAAAGTGGGTTCTGCATCAGGATTCACTGCTATAATGTTGGAGTAGGTATAAATAAATAATATTATTGTATTTGGTAGTGCCAGGGAAACAAAAAAGTGGGTTCAGCATCAGGATTCACTGCTATAATGTTAGAGTATGTTTGGAAAAGTAATATTATTGTATTAGGTAGTGCTAGGGAAACAAAAAAGTGGGTTCTGCATCAGGATTCACTGCTATAATGTTAGAGTAGGTATACGTATATAATATTATTGTATTAGGTAGTGCCAGGGAAACAAAAAGTGGGTTCTGCATCAGGATTCACTGCTATAATGTTAGCGTAGGTATACATAAATAATATTATTGTATTAGGTAGTGCTATGGAAACAAAAAAGTTGGTTCTGCATCAGGATTCACTGCTATAATGTTAGAGTAGATATACATAAATAATATTATTGTATTAGGTAGTGCCAGGGAAACAAAAAAGTGGGTTCTGCATCAGGATTCACTCCTATAAAGTTGGAGTTTGTTTAGAAAAGTAATATTATTGTATTAGGTAGTGTCAGGGAAAAAAGTGGATTCTGCATCAGGATTCATTCCTATAATGTTAGAGTTTGGTTAGAAAAGTAATATTATTGTATTAGGTAGTGCCAGGGAAGCAAAAAAGTGGGTTCTGCATCAGAATTGACTACTATAATGTTAGAGTAGGTATACGTAAATAATATTATTGTATTAGGTAGTGCCAGGGAAACAAAAAAGTGGGTTCTTCATCAGGATTCACTGCTATAATGTTAGAGTAGGTATACATAAGTAATATTATTGTATTAGGTGGTGCCAGGGAAACAAAAAAGTGGGTTCTGCATCAGGATTCACTGCTATAATGTTAGAGTTTGTTTAGAAAAGTAATAATATTGTATTAGGTAGTGTCAGGGAATAAAGTGTGTTATGAATAAGGATTCACTCCTATAATGTTAGAGTTTGTTTAGAATAGTAATTTTATTGTTGTAGGTAGTGCCAGGGAAACAAAAAAGTGGGTTCTGCATCAGGATTCACTGCTATAATGTTAGAGTAGGTATACATAAATAATATTATTGTATTGGGTAGTTCCAGGGAAACAGAAAGTGGGTTCTGCATCAGGATTCACTCCTATAATGTTAGAGTAGGTATACATAAATAATACTATTGTATTAGGTAGTGCCAGGGAAACAAAAATGTGGGTTCTGCATCAGGATTCACTGCTATAATGTTAGAGTAGGTATACATTAGTAATATTATTGTATTAGGTAGTGCCAGGGAAACAAAAAAGTAGGTTCTGCATCAGGATTCACTGCTATGATGTTAGAGTTTGTTTAGAAAAGTAATATTATTATATTAGGTAGTGGCAGGGAAACAAAAAAGTGGGTTCTGCATCAGGATTCACTGCTATAATGTTAGAGTTTCTTTAGAAAAGTAATATTATTGTATTAGGTAGTGCCAGGGAAACAAAAAAGTGGGTTCTGCATCAGGATGCACTGCTATAATGTTAGAGTTTGTTTAGAAAAGTAATATTATTGTATTAGGTAGTGCCAGGGAAACAAAGAATTGGTTTCTGCATCGGGAATTACTGCTATAATGTTAGAGTAGGTATACATAAATAATATTATTGCATTAGGTAGTGCCAGGGAAACAAAAAAGTGTGTTCTGCATCAGGATTCACTGCTATAATGTTAGAGTTTGTTTAGAAAAGTAATATTATTGTATTAGTTAGTGCCAGGGAAACAAAAAAGTGGGTTCTGCATCAGGATTTACTGCTATAATGTTAGGAGTAGATATCCATAAATATTATTATTGTATTAGGTAGTGCCAGGGAAACATAAAAGTATGTTCTGCATCAGGATTCACTGCTATAATGTTAGAGTTTGTTTAGAAAAGTAATATTATTGTATTAGGTAGTGCCAGGGAAACAAAAAAGTGGGTTCTGCATCAGGATTTACTGCTATAATGTTAGGAGTAGATATCCATAAATAATATTATTGTATTAGGTAGTGCCAGGGAAACAAAAAAGTGGGTTCTGCATCAGGATTCACGGCTATAATGTTAGAGTTTGTTTAGAAAAGTAATATTATTGTATTAAGTAGTGCCAGGGAAACAAAAAAGTGGGTTCTGCATCGGGAATTACTGCTATACTGTTAGAGTAGGTATACATAAATAATATTATTGTATTAGGTAGTGCCAGGGAAACAAAAAAGTGTGTTCTGCATCAGGATTCACTGCTATAATGTTAGAGTTTGTTTAGAAATGTAATATTATTGTATTAGGTAGTGCCAGGGAAACATAAAAGTATGTTCTGCATCAGGATTCACTGCTATAATGTTAGAGTTTGTTTAGAAAAGTAATATTATTGTATTAGGTAGTGCCAGGGAAACAAAAAAGTGGGTTCTGCATCAGGATTTACTGCTATAATGTTAGGAGTAGATATCCATAAATAATATTATTGTATTAGGTAGTGCCAGGGAAACAAAAAAGTGGGTTCTGCATCAGGATTTACTGCTATAATGTTAGGAGTAGATATCCATAAATATTATTATTGTATTAGGTAGTGCCAGGGAAACATAAAAGTATGTTCTGCATCAGGATTCACTGCTATAATGTTAGAGTTTGTTTAGAAAAGTAATATTATTGTATTAGGTAGTGCCAGGGAAACAAAAAAGTGGGTTCTGCATCAGGATTTACTGCTATAATGTTAGGAGTAGATATCCATAAATAATATTATTGTATTAGGTAGTGCCAGGGAAACAAAAAAGTGGGTTCTGCATCAGGATTCACGGCTATAATGTTAGAGTTTGTTTAGAAAAGTAATATTATTGTATTAAGTAGTGCCAGGGAAACAAAAAAGTGGGTTCTGCATCGGGAATTACTGCTATACTGTTAGAGTAGGTATACATAAATAATATTATTGTATTAGGTAGTGCCAGGGAAACAAAAAAGTGGGTTCTGCATCAGGATTCACTGCTATAATGTTAGTGTTTGTTTAGAAATATAATATTATTGTATTAGGTAGTGCCAGGGAAACATAAAAGTATGTTCTGCATCAGGATTCACTGCTATAATGTTAGAGTAGGTATACATAAATAATATTATTGTATTAGGTAGTGCCAGGGAAACAAAAAGTGGGTTCTGCATCAGGATTCACTGCTATAATGTTAGAGTAGGTATACATAAATAATATTATTGTATTAGGTAGTGCCAGGGAAACAAAAAAGTGGGTTCTGCATCAGGATCCACTGCTATAATGTTAGAGTATATTTAGAAAAGTAATATTATCGTATTAGGTAGTGCCAGGGAAACAAAGAGTGGGCTCTGCATCATGATTCACTGCTATAATGTTAGAGTAGGTATACATAAATAATGTTATTGTATTAGGTAGTGCCAGAGAAACAAAAAAGTGGGTTCTGCATCAGGATTCACTGCTATAATGTTAGTGTTTGTTTAGAAAAGTAATACTATTGTATTAGGTAGTGCTATGGAAACAAAAAAGTTGGTTCTGCATCAGGGTTCACTGCTATAATGTTAGAGTAGATATACATAAATAATATTATTGTATTAGGTAGGGCCAGGGAAACAAAAAGTGGGTTCTGCTTCAGGATTCACTGCTATAATGTTAGAGTAGGTATACATAAATAATATTATTGTATTAGGTAGTGCTAGGGAAACAAAAAAGTGGGTTCTGCATCAGGATTCACTGCTATAATGTTAGAGTTTGTTTAGAAAAGTAATATTATTGTATTAGGTAGTACCAGGGAAACAAAAAAGTGGGTTCTGCATCAGGATTCACGGCTACAATGTTAGAGTTTATTTAGAATAGTAATATTATTGTATTAGGTAGTGCCAGGGAAACAAATATTGGGTTCTGCATCAGGATTCACTGCTATAATCTAGAGTTTGTTTAGAAAAGTAATATTATTGTATTAGGTAGTGCCAGGGAAACAAAAAGTGGATTCTGCATCAGGATTCACTGCTATAATGTTAGAAATTGTTTAGAAAAGTAATATTATTGTATTAGGTAGTGCCAGGGAAACAAAAAAGTGGGTTCTGCATCAGGATTCACTGCTATAATGTTAGAGTTTGTTTAGAAAAGTAATATTATTGTATTAGGTAGTGCCAGGGAAACAAAAAAGTGGGTTCTGCATCAGGATTCACTGCTATAATGTTGGTGTTTGTTTAGAAATATAATATTATTGTATTAGGTAGTGCCAGGGAAACATAAAAGTATGTTCTGCATCAGGATTCACTGCTATACTGTTAGAGTAGGTATACATAAATAATATTATTGTATTAGGTAGTGCCAGGGAAACAAATGTGGGTTCTGCATCAGGATTCACTGCTATAATATTAGAGTTGGTATACATAAATCATATTATTGTATTAGGTAGTGCCAGGTAAACAAAAAAGTGGGTTCTGCATCAGGATTTACTGCTATAATGTTAGAGTAGATATACATAAGTAATATTTTTGTATTAGGTAGTGCCAGGGAAACAAAAAAGTGGGTTCTGCATCAGGATCCACTGCTATAATGTTAGAGTATATTTATAAAAGTAATATTATTGTATTAGGTAGTGTCGGGGAAGCAAAATAATGTGTTTTGTACCAGGGTCACTAAAGTATTAAAGGTTTCATTAGTATAGCATTAATTAATTTAAACTCTGTGCCTTTTAACAATAAATTTTACTAATTTTCTATCATATTTTGACAAAGATCATTATAATTTTTCATGAGTTTGCAAGGACAACATTTTTTGAGATCAAGTTAAAATACTTTTAAAATCTATTGGGTTTTGTGTATTTGAAATGGATCAAGATAGTTTTTAAGTATTATTTACCTAACTTGTACTTTCTCTTTCAGTCCACCTACTCTTAGAGCTCAGAGAAGGGTGAGTATAATCTTCTCTGAGCTATCATCGCACACATACTAGAATAAGCAGAAGTTACTTCTGTGATGTCTAGCACCCCTCACACACTTGACAAATAGCCAAGTGTTATACTTTACACTATCAAGAGAAATACCTCCATTAGTAGAGGTCACATTTGAGGTAAGCTCTATAGACTTTGGGTGGTTGAATTTAGAGACCGCGTCCCCTTTTGTCATTTTATGACATTTTGTTAGGATTGTTAGGATGTCTTATTGTAGGATTCTTATGTAGGATGTTTTGTGTTATTATGCATATGTTTCCGATTTTTAGGTCTTTTCATAAGTCAACAGGAAACATGAATGTTTCCTTCAAAATCTTCAATAATAGAAGAATTTTGAGTGATTCAGCATCTTCTACATCATCGAATGGGCTCTCTTAGTTCTAAGCAATTTTAGTTTTAAAATTTTCTCACATTATGAAAAAGGAAATTTTTTTGGTGAGTTTTTATGACATCAAAAGAAGAAAAGAAGATCTGATTATTGTTTATGAAACAAGAAACCTGTTTTGGTTGATTTTTATGACATCAAAAGAAGAAAAGAAGATTTGTGATTTGAGCAGATAGTGAAGAAATATCCTGCAGCAAATAGATTATGTGAGTAAATCATGTTACTATTTGTTTTTAACATCTATGTGTGGTTCTGATAAAATACCATTACATAAGAGATTGATACAGGGCTTCACTGATGTGAAGCTATTTATGTGAAACACAATTTACCTCTAATAATGTCTCTGATGTAATGGTTGTGTGTATGTGTGGTGTGATGTTTGTGTATGTCTGTTGAGGCATTTTCTTTGATACCAGTGATGTTAATGTTCATTTTAATTTTTGCAAAACAGTCTCAGAATTCTTGTTTAGACAGTGCCACAATTCTTTTAGAAAACAGAGTGTTACACGGAGAGACATTGGGAAAATTGGAGTTAGAGGAGCTTAGTAGATATTCAGATTTGGCAGTAGCTAGAGTCAGAACTGGATACAGACCACTATGGTGGGAGGAGAGAGCTAGAAGACTCTGTCGCATTGGTTGGCGAGGCTATAGTAGAATCCTTTACTGATAACTGCCCTCTTAGTGAGGGGAGAAAAGTAGGGGATCCGTCATGGTGGAGCAAGAAGCTAGCCAAACTTCGGAAGACCACCAGGGACTCTTTAATAGAGCAAAAAAGAACAGGGAGTGGGACCAGTATAGGAAAACATTAACCGAATACAACAGGGCAATTAGAGAAGCACGCATGAAGTCCTGGAAGGAGTTTTGTCAAGAGATTGACAAAACTCGGGAAGGGGCACGACTGCATAAAGTGCTATCTAAGGACCCAGTTAACCCGGTGGGGATGCTAAGAACCCCACTGGGAAATATAACAAAAACTGCAGGGGAAACTGTGGAAGAATTAATCAGAACACATTTCCCTTCCAGTAACCTGAGGAAACTTGGGGGAGCAGACACTGAACCAGTTGCCAAACTCTCCACAAGACGTGGTAAGAGGGAGGACTGGGAAGTGGCAAGGAGGGTAGTAACTCCACAAAGGGTAAGATGGGCTATTGGCACATTTAAAGCATACAAATCTACAGGTCCAGATGGGATCTATCCTGTGCTGCTGCAGCAGGGAATGGATTTGCTGGTACTGGTACTTACTAAATTATACAGGCTAAGCATTGCTTTAGGGCATGTGCCGGCAGCCTGGAAAGCTAGTAAGGTGGTCTTTATACCTAAGCCCACCGGTAACCAATCGGAAGGGAAAGGATACAGACCTATTACACTCATGTCCTTTGTTCTTAAGGGACTTGAAAAACTGGTTGATAGGCATATTAGGGGGGGTGCTTTGGCCATAAAACCACTGCATTGGAACCAGTATGCTTATCAACCGGGGAAATCCTGCGAGGGAGCTCTCCATCAAGTGGTTGGTAGGATTGAGCAAATGATCGCCAAGAAAGGTTGTGCCATAGGTGCCTTCCTCGACATTGAAGGGGCTTTCAATAACCCCTCAGTGGAGACGATGGTAAGTGGTGCAAGACGTCATGGAGTGGATGCAACCACTTGTGGTTGGATAAGTTCCATGTTAACAAACAGAAGCATTTCTGTAGAGGTGGCAGGGGAGGTCAGAAGGGCGGAGACAAGTCTGGGCTGTGCACAGGGGGGGGGGTTCTCTCTCCTCTGTTGTGGTGCCTAGTGGTTGACAAACTTATTGAACTCCTGAATGAACAGGGGTACTTCTGTCTAGGATATGCGGACGACATAGTTGTTTTGATCCTGGGCAGATTCCCTGATACAGTTCTTGAGGTAATCAGAAATCCTCTACGACTGATTCAAGAGTGGTGTAAAAAGGAGAACCTTAGGGTAAATCCAAAAAAGACTGCTCTCATTAACTTCACCAGACAGCGAAAAGATCTGACGACCAGGATACCCCGCTTGTTTGGTGAATACCTTGAGTTTGTGGGGGAGGTGAAGTACCTGGGAGTTACTCTGGACAGGAAACTCACCTGGAACCCACATCTTGAGAGGACAGTTAACAGGGCCAAAAGGGCACTGATGACTGTGAGAAGAATGGTGGGTAAGAAATGGGGACTGAAGCCATCAATGATGCACTGGATGTATCTGAGGGTGATAAGACCTATGATTACCTATGGAGCTCTGGTGTGGTGGACAAAGGCGAACCAGGCACAGACAAGAGCTAAACTGAGCTCTATCCAGAGATTGGCCTGTCTGTGCACACTGGGAGCGATGTCAACTACACCAGGTGTAGCAATGGAAGTAATGCTTAACCTCCCTCCCCTTGAGCTTGTCCTTAGGGGAGAGGCGAGGCTAGCGGCATGGAGATTGCGCAACTCGAGCAACTGGGCTAACCTCCCAGATGTCTCGGGACATATGAGTATCGAGTGTGTGGTCAAAGAACCCGTCTTGGAAATGGGCAGCGACCACATTACTCGAATGTTTGCACCTGACCAGGTACACCAAACTGTGATGGAATGGTGAGGGACATTAACATCGGGAGCTCAGATCTGGTACACAGATGGCTCCAAGATGGACTTCGGCACTGGAGCGGGGGTGTATTGTAAAAACCCAAGGGTAGAACTAGTCTTTTCCTTGGGGAAGCATACCTCTGTCTTTCAGGCCGAGGTATATGCTATAAATGCCTGTCTGGGAGAGATAGCGAGAAGGGAAACACATGGGACCCGGATTGCTATTTTCTCCGACAGTCAGGCAGCAATTAAGGCACTAAACGGACACGTGGTCACCTCGGCCATAGTCAGGGAGTGCCTAATTAACCTACAAGCTCTGGCAAGGCACAATCAAGTCATGATAGGTTGGGTGCCAGGGCATAGGGGAATACTTGGAAATGAAGCCGCAGATGCGCTGGCCAGGGAGGGGTCTTCGACTCCCCTGATTGGACCGGAGCCTGCGGTAGGTATTTCCAAATCCATGGTCAGGATGACAGTGGATGGCTGAAAGACACTGTGAGCACTGGATCAGGGCCGAAGGGATGAGACACGGCAAGCTAACCCTTAGGAAACCCTCCTTGGGGCTGCAGAAGAGTCTCATCTATCTGTCTAGGCAGGAATTAAGGATAGCCACAGGTCTACTCACGGGACACTGTGGACTAAGGAAACATTTGCATAAAATGGGTATCTACAAGGATGAACCAGTGTGCAGATTATGCGGGCAGGAACTCGAGACTGCCACACACATTATTTACAGATGTGAAGTACTTGCTGAGAGGCGCTTCAACCTCTTTGGTGATGGAACGGCTTCGGTGGATGCTGAAGGTAAAACTCTAGTCAGGAGACTCCTAAACCTGGTAAGAGGGAAGGGGTTATTTGACTAGATCAGGGAGGTAAGTACAATATACCTTAAGGTAGCAGTGCTTCGGGCAATTCAAACCCGCTCCCAAGTTTAAAAAAAAAAAAAAAAAAAAAAAAAGTTACACGGAGAGACATTGGGAAAATTGAAGTTAGAGGAGCTTAGTAGATATTCAGATTTGGCAGTAGCTAGAGTCAGAACTGGATACAGACCAATGAAGGAATAACAGAAGGATAAGTTAAATAGGTATGTTTATGATATTGAGTCCTTTATGATTTTTAGTTTTAAATCATCCCTGGTCTATACAGTCTATCTGGATAAATTTTGATATTTATAGATGACTAAAATTTCTTCCACATCACTTCTGCTTTTCATTACATTAAAGTTTTATAGCTCATGGTTATATTATTTTTCCCAAACTTTTTTGATGAAGAAAAATCACTTAGAAGCCCATTTCTGTATCATCTTTAACATCTTGGAGCAATTTTTCAATTTGGAGTTGTTTTTTTAAACATGAAATATGAGACCCAACGTGTAAGCACAGTTAGGCTAAATATTGTCCTTAGTAGGGACTGCTTTAGCTCACATTTAACCCGAGTTCGGACCCCCCGTTAGGGGAGACCTAACAAAAAATAGTTAGTGTAAAGCAAGTTTTTTATTCTTTTGCACTAGAGTTTTAATGAGCTAGCTACGTATTGTTGACCTAATCTGACACCTTCTTTTGGTGTTAAACCCAAGAATAAGCGTTCTCCAATGATGTGGGATAGGGTTAAAATGGGATGAGCTTCATTTAAACCTTAAATTATTTATTAGAAAGAGTCTATAATAGTTCTCTCTAAATCAGCTTCTGTCCTTAACATGTTCCATGAGGGACTTAGTTGAAAATGCTACCTCAATAACAGGACCATATTTTTTGTTACTTATATGACACTAATATGAACATGACAAAACACTTTTTATAGTGAAAAAAGGCAAGCAATTCAGCAACACATGTTCAACTTAGGGCTTGAGGCTATATTGTTATTAATAAAAGTCAGTTTATATATGAGTCAATAATATTTATTTTCAAAATAACAGCAACATTTCAACAGCTAGTTTGCAATTTTAATCAGACCTAAAATTGCAGAAATAGAAAAATAAATATATACTATACAACATGATTCATGTAATAGTAAATTTTTGTATCCTATCAAACCTATAAACAGTCATAAGCCTATATATATATATATATATATATATATATATATATATATATATATATATATATATATATATACACGAGGTGTGGCTATTAAATAAAGAGACTGACGTGTAAAAAATTTTATTTTATACATAATTACTTATTATCAGCTTCAATATACACTTGTTCTCTTCCCCACAACACTCCATGCGAATTCCTTTGTTGGAAATGGTGCTAGAAGTTATCTTCTGTCAGCTCCTTTGGCCACGCAGCGGTTTCCTTTTTACACCTTCCACAGACTCAATCTTTCCATTTTAATGCAGACTTCACCTTAGGAATCAGATAGAAGTCACATAGTTCAAGATCTGGTGAATAAGGTGGATGTTCTAACACTGGGATGTTGTACTTGGCTAGAAAGCTATTGACATATACCGAGGAATAAGCTGGCAAATTGTCTTGGTGGAGAACCCATGATTTGTTCTATATTTCACGGCATTTTTTCCTTACTTTTTCACATAATTTAGAAAGAACATGAAGGTAGTAATATTGATGAATTTTTTTACCTTCAATAACCTAGTGAAGGTACACAATCCCATGGATATAAAAAAAAAACAATCATCATTGCTTTAAATTTTGACTTGGTTGTTCTAGCTTTTTGGCTCTCGGTGAAGTTGGACTCTTCCAGGGCATGGAGGGAAACTTCGCTTTTGGATCTTAGGTAAAAGTTTTAGTAGCAGTTTTTCCAAGTTTAAAGTGAAATTTCCCAATAATTCGTTGCTCTTCTGTTACACTAATTGTTTTATCCGGCAAAACAAAAAAACAACAATAACGTGAGCGTAGGCTTTGTATAAACGGTGTTGTTTACAGAAGAAAGACAAACTGCGTACTAAAGAGAAAGGTTCACACTAATCAGCTGTTAAACAATGGTGATTGACGCATGCCTCTTTGATCCACGGCAGCATCAGTCTCGTAATTTAATAGCCACACCTTGTATAGAACTATCTGTCAAAACTTCGCCGTTATTTTGTAAAGTTTTATTGACATATATACCAACCGTCTGTTATTAATATCAAAACTTGTAAGTGTATATATATAAATTATTACTATATTGTTGTTTAAATGACAGACTGTAGGCTCAGGGTACTATAGGGATTATGAAATCCCTATATTTCATGACGTCATCTTGAGAATTGTAGAAAATCCATAAAAAGATCAAGAATTTTAAAATAAAACATCACAGATGTGATGAATAGAGCACAGTGGTGCAATATATTAGAATAAAATAATGAGAAAAACCCCAATACTACAAAAATATTTATAGTATCATAATTACATGACATTCCCAGCATTGTCACAGTCCCCGTTGATGCGTTTCGGAGGGCCTCCATCAGTCAGAACCTTTTATAATCTTCTTCTTTCTGTTCTGTGGAAGAACAGTTCATAAAAAGTTCCGACAGACAGAAGTCCTTTGAAACGTGTCAACGGGGAGTGCGATGATGCTCCGAATAGCAGGTAATTAGGATACTCTAAATAAGAATATATGTCCTAGCAGAAAAGTAGAAAATTATCAAAAATAAAAAATTATCAAAACTACAAAAATAATCAAAAATAACTAATAATAAAAGTTACCTAAGATTAAACCATTATGTACATTTTGATGACCATCTGATCATCAACAGAGGGATCTATTACAAAATTACAATCTAGAATACAATAACTTACAAACTAGACTGGCCGTAACCCTTTCTGCCTTCGACTACTAAACAACAGTCTGCCATCTTGAGCCATGTCAGTAATATAAACCACAGCCAATAACAATATGTATAATAAAAACTAATTAAAGTAATGAAACGTAATTAGAAAAAAACTATTAGCGTAAAGATTATAAAAGTGAGTTTGGCTCTTTATCTACATTCATTAATTTATCGTTTGATCTATCCATCAAAAGGTTTTGTCTTAGGTAACTTCTAATATAAGTTACTTTTTTAGTATTGGGGTTTTTTCCAATATTTTTATTGTAAAAGTTTAATTTTAAGGATTTCAGAAATATTTTCTCATTAATTTTTTCCTTAACCAAAGGCGGATTCCTATTTCAGTCGTTATCATGCAACTTTCATATCTATGATTGATTTATCTTCTTACCAATATATTGCATTTTGTCCATGCACCTCACAGATCTGTTGACAAATTTAAAGTGATTTAACATGCATTCTTTGTATTGAGAAAATGAATTACAGATCTATGTTCACATATGATATTTCAATAAAGTAGACACAAAAGAAATACTTTCTATAAACTAGTAGTGTACAAAAAGTAATGTCTGCTCCTTCGTATAAAATGAAGGTTAATACCATGCATGTACAGAACTGTGACTGCAGAGCTAAAACTGCAAGAAGCACAGGATATTCTGTGTGGATATTATATTCTGGAAGAATTTTGTAAGATCCACTATAATACTTTCAACATTTAGTTAGAAAAACGATTACAAAATTTCATTCTTTTGTTTTTCTAGAAAATAAATACATAAAGACCAACATTAGAAGGAAAACATCGCCTTCTGCCAACTCAGCGAGGCAACATCAACTATCAACTCTTCAGCAACTATGGTTACCATCTATATTTTCTGCTACAAGCAGTGACTTTGATCTGAATTTTAGGTAAGTTTATCAACATAAACTTGTTTACAATTTTTTCAGTACAATTTTCTCTTGGGGAGGATAGCAACATCTAAAATTTCTAGTTTCTTAAAACATAAGTGTTTATTCATTAATCTGGCAGTCATTATCTTATAATGGGACATCTTTACTGACTGTGTAAAAAAATTATCATTTTTATCAACCATAGAATAATAATATAGTGAAAAAACATTTGGTACATAACTTTTTTCATAAAGTTTTTTTCATTAACAAAATTTGTTCCTTTATTTTAATTGCTTATATCGCTTGAACAATATGCTTAACGCACAAATGGTAAGTATATAATATGTTCATTGATTCACTGAGATAAAAAATTGTTATATGAGCATATAATGAAATAAAAAATAATAATAATAATTGTTATACATAGAATAACAAAACTATGCACAGGGTTAAAATTGTTTTCACTTTTAATATTTTAGATCCCAAACCATACAACATAAGGAAAAAATTTGAAATTAATGTTAAATGTTCATTAAATCACTGAGATTTAAAAAAATATTATTTAGTTATATATAATTAATAAATTGAAAATGTTTCAAAAACAAGAATACTTTTAATGCATATATTTATTCAAAGCTTTTCGGCGATAAAACAGTATCTTCATGCAAGCTACTAGTTTTTAACTATGTACATATGTTACACTGGCCTATAGTAGCACCTACTTTTATGTATGTTGACGTTTTGTGCGATGTGTCCCTTTGGAACTCAGACTGTAACTGACCTCTTGATTGTTATAGGTTAAGGTGGGGATAGAATAGGTAGGTGTATTTCAGAGAGTATTGGGGGTTATGACGTCAAAAAGTGTCATCTCCACCCTATATCCCACCCCGCCCTAACCTATAACAACCAAGAGGTCAGTTACGGTCTGAATTTATAATGGGACACATCGCCCAAAACGACCGTCCTCAACAGTCATAAAAGTAAATGCTACTATAGGCAACTGTAACATATTTACAACTGTTTTTAGTCACAAATACACATTTTTATTCAAATAAATCTTATTGTACATTTTGATTGGAAAGCAATCATCTCCAGGAGAATGTGTTACAAAATTAGTTACATTAAATAAAATTGAGCAAGAAAATCTTCTGTTATGAGGATTATTGTCTTTTCATGACAATATGGACTGGTGAAGCGAATGTTTCAATACATTTAAAATATCTTGAATATTTTTATCCTGTAAGTGAATCATATTGAGAATTCTAAACAAGATTAGGGCAGACAAAATTTCAATAAATGTCAACCAGTTGTTCATTAAATATTATGAAAATAAAGATTATAACATCTGTAAACAATATATGATAAAGTAAGGACAAAAATATGAAATTAATGGTTATTAGAAAAAATAATATTAAAATTAAATTAAAGAGAACTGAACTTTTTACTAATTTGGATATCAAGAAATTTATAAGAGAAGTATTTTCATAGAAGCTACAAAAATACAAACATATTGATTATATATTAACTAAAAAATGGTATTAAAGAGAAATATATTGTTACAAAATATTAAATGAATAATATATATATGTTCCAGCATGAAAATAATCTTATACCAGCTGATTTGTCCGTTTCAGGTTTGAAAGTCACATCTGGGTAGGCCCAACTGATTTGTCCGTTTGAGGTTTGAAAGTACCAACCGGGTGAGTCCAACTGATTTGTCTGTTTCAGGTTTAAAAGTTGCAGGCGGCTGAGTCTTAGATAGTGTCTGACATGTCAGCTCAACTTATATCGCCCATTATACCTTACTTATTTTCTGCATGTGCATGTTTTATTGGGGTTAGTGGTTGGACTTAATTACTTTGTCTTAGATGGTAAGATATAGGTAATTGCATGATGTAGGTAATTGGATAATGTAGACAATTGCATGATGTAGGTAATTGCATGATGTAGTTAGTTGATATTTACCCACTTTGCTTCTGTTTCCTTTTATAAATAAGGTATTGTGATATGTCCTTTATAATGGAATAGAAGTTGGTTGGCCTCCCGTTCAATATTATTTATTGAACACTATCTCTCTTTTAGTGTTCAATTATGTAACATGGTTATGTCCTCCACTTAACCATACATACTCTACACAAAAATATTTAACAAACTTCTGTTTCATTATATATTTCAGTAAACACTGATTAGTTGGTCCTAAATATTCAAATATTTATGTAAGTAATATTGCTTCTTAAAAGAGTCAATATTACTCTTCTTAAAGGGAAAGATCTTCAAGGAGATTTATAGATCTTCAATATATATTCACAATGTTTTCCTTAATAAATGTTTTTATTTTTCAGCAAATTTTAGTATTAAAATATGAAATTAGTTATGTTAGGAACTGAGGGCCCTCTGTTATAAGTTGTGGTTAGATTTTGTTATGCTAGAATTGATTTTTATATTATACATATATTGAAAGGTTTGTATTCTTGTTTTCCTTTTTCAGGCTCTTTTAGCTATAAATTTTATAATTTCTTTAAATGTATGATAATGTATCATAACAAATATTGTTATGACAATAATATACAACAAATATTGTTAAAATCTGTTTGTTCTGAATTTTGGTTGCATTTTTTTAGAACACATTGTGAAGATGAAAAATAAATGACTTTCTTCAGAAACAAAATAACGGTAAGTATATCAATGCACATTTATTAATCCTGCTGCCATTTATATCCTGATGTTTTGTTTTAAGAAGAAATACTTATAAAGTTTGTTTCAGTAGAATCTAGGTGCATCATCTGGAAAGTAGCTTAGTGTGACATGATTGGAAATGGACCTGGAACTAATTTTAAACATACATAACTAAGTGAATACGTAACTTCTTACTTGCTGACGCGTTTCAAAACATTCGATCCTTCTACGGACCTGGAACTGGATTAGAAATGGACCCAGAACTCTTTGTCTACAAAAGGCGGAGGGCCAGATAATGAGAGGTATGTACAAGAATATGTTGTTACAAAGATAGCAAAAAAATATTATCATCACCTAAATGTTTAAATGTAGTAATTACAGTGATGTTTAAGGATCGTCCTATTTTCTACTGAAACAGTCAAATGATTAAATAGAAAATAACTCTTGAAACTGCCATCTGTATGCTATAGTTGTTTTTATTTATTTGGTTTTAAGATGTCCCAGGCTTTTTCTATCATGGTCACCTATGAAGAGTAAGAAAGGATTGTAAATAAGAGGATTAGGGTAGGATTATAAAACTTCCTGGTATAAAGCATCACCTGTGCAAGGTCATTGCTGAAGTAAATCTATTCTCTATTATAATAGGTAAAAGAGTGATAATAACAAAAGGGTTCCTACACTCCTTTATAGGAAGGGTAAGAGAAATAGAGAGAAGTAAAGAACAATCCCCTGGTGCTGGGAAAAGTTATGGCTAAGCATGGGTAGTGTTGCCTCATAAATGTAGATCTACTCTTAGAAAAACATTTTATATTTCTTAAATTGTTAAATTTAGGGACTCATTTTCAAGATGAAACAAGTATTCTCTATGGAAGAAAAGCCGTAACACAGCATTTTTATAATGTACTTTTTTAAAAATTGTTCGTACCTCGTTACATGTAGTTAAAGGTGTTTGTTAAAAGTGTATAAGTAAAGATAGCTTTCATCCACACTTTTTGTAAGAGTAAAATATTTCAGTTACATTGAATGCCTATCTGTACTACTGAAACTTTTCTAGTGGCTAGTTTATTACCATGGTTTAATATGTATTTTGTTATGTAATTGATGAAACATAAATCCAAAGTCCAGCTATCCAATACATATACAAAACATCCAATACACTCATCCATACTACTCTAAATATTCTCTACATTAAACCATAGTATACAAATTAACCACTACATCAAAATTTGAAATATTCAAACATCACACTACACAAAGACAACATACCTTAAACAACCACACTCCTTTCAAATCGAATACCTTATTCCATTGTATATTACATAACACGCTTAACCCAAACCTCCCATCTCCACCTTCATAAAGCATAGGCTCTGCAACCTTGAACGATACCTGATAGCAGTGGGTCAGGGCTTAGTCAATAAAATGACAGTTTCAAAACTTGTCAGCAAGTAAGTTCATAATTATTTACTCAGTTATGCAATAATTACTAATGATTTAGTTTAAGCATATAGTACCGCGAAACTTCCACCCATTGAACATTATTTGTACTCACCAAAAGTACATTATAAAAGCAAAGCCATCCATTGAACATTATTTGTACTCACCAAAAGTACATTATAAAAGCAAAGATTACTCAAGCTTTTACATAGGATAAACAGGAAAAAACTTAATCACAAATACAAGGAATACATCAAAAACATACAACAAATCATATTTCAGCATACTTTTGCAAGAGCTCTTACTCTCATACACCAACATAGACATAAACCTAGAAATTCTACACTTCACCAATAAAAGCAAAGTGAACACAACAGAAAATTTTTAAATACCGTATCCAAACACCTCAAAAAAACAAAAAAATACATAGCTAATGATGGAACACACAATACAAAATTCACTATATATACACTATATATATATTTTTTTTTTTTATCAATTTTTTTTCCTAATAGCCTCAGACGTCTCCAATCTCTTTTCCCCTGACAGACTTATATAAACTATAATCACTCATATGCTCATGGAAACAATATATATATCTTTAATCTGTGCATCTATGACATCTGATTTCTACTCTACACAATCTGTGATTACAACTTATATTTATTTTATTTCATTCTCTCATATTTCTTTTTGTGTTTTCTCTTTGATTGATAAAGACCACTGTGTGGTTGAAATATATCATTGGATAAGTGCTTTTATGTGTTTCTATTGCAAGACTACAGAGTGGACTCTTACCAAGTTAAGTCTGTCAGTCTCCTAGTCCAAAAAATCTATATATACACACTATATATATAAATAAATAATAAAATAATCAACTCAGAACAACCTCTCATTACAAAACATCAAAACCACATGCCTGAGCATTCAAAATGAAAGTCCAGTTTTTGTGTTGTACATCTTGAGGTTTGTCTATAATTACACTTTTGGTATTAACTTCGCAAAAAACCACTACTTACTGATATTTTTCAGCAGATACGTTTCATAGTAGGTCAGTGCATTATTCAATGCAGCACTGGATAATGTATTGACCTAGTGTGAAATGTCTCTGCTGAAAAATCAGTGAGTAGTGCTTTTTTTAGCCAAGTTAAGACCAAAATTTAATGAAAGTGCATTAAATGTCTATGGTAGGAAAAGCGCCTATTGACAAATATCAGGAAGTAATGGTTTTATGACAAGTAAAGTAAAATAGTGTTTATCTTTTTGATAAAAAAAACAAATTTACTGCCCATATTTAGGAGTCTGTGTTGTTGAGGGAGGTTTCATAGATGATTTTTTTGCAATTAAAACACAAACCTTTACATCAGAGCAATGAAGTACCAGTGTCTATACACAATCTATAGCTCGACACATTAAAACACAAACCTTTACATCAGAGCAATGAAGTACCAGTGTCTATAGACAATCTATAGCTCGACACATTAAAACACAAACCTTACATCAGAGCAATGAAGTACCAGTGTCTATAGACAATCTATAGCTCGACACATTACAACACAAACCTTTACACTAGAGCAATGAAGTACCAGTGTCTATAGACAATCTATAGCTCGACACATTACAACACAAACCTTTACACCAGAACAATGAAGCACCAGTGTCTATAGACAATCTATAGCTCGACACATTACAACACAAACCTTTACACCAGAGCAATGAAGTACCAGTGTCTATAGACAATGTATAGCTCGATACATTACAACACAAACCTTTACACCAGTGCAATGAAGCACCAGTGTCAATAGACAATCTATAGCTCGACACATTACAATACAAACCTTTACACCAGAGCAATGAAGTACCAGTGTCTATAGACAATCTATAGCTAGACACATTACAACACAAACCTTTACACCAGAGCAATGAAGCACCAGTGCCTATAGACAATCTATAGCTCGACACATTACAACACAAACCTTTACACCAAAACAATGAAGCACCAGTGTCTATAGACAATCTATAGCTCGACACATTACAACAGAAACCTTTACACCAGAACAATGAAGCACCAGTGTCTATAGACAATCTATAGCTCGACACACTACAACACAAACCTTTACACCAGAGCAATGAAGTACCAGTGTCTATAGTCAATCTATAGCCCGATACATTACAACACAAACCTTTACACCAGTGCAATGAAGCACCAGTGTCTATAGACAATCTATAGCTCGACACATTACAACACACAAACCTTTACACCAGAGCAATGAAGTACCAGTGTCTATAGACAATCTATAGCTAGACACATTACAACACAAACCTTTACACCAGAGCAATGAAGCACCAGTGTCTATAGACAATCTATAGCTCGACACATTACAACACAAACCTTTACACCAGAACAATGAAGCACCAGTGTCTATAGACAATCTATAGCTCGACACATTACAACACAAACCTTTACACGAGAGCAATGAAGTACCATTGTCTATAGACAATCTATAGCTCGACACATTACAACACAAACCTTTACACCAGAGCAATGAAGTACCAGTGTCTATAGACAATCTATAGCTAGACACATTACAACACAAACCTTTACACCAGAGCAATGAAGCACCAGTGTCTATAGACAATCTATAGCTCGACACATTACAACACACAAACCTTTACACCAGAACAATGAAGCACCAGTGTCTATAGACAATCTATAGCTCGACACATTACAACACAAACCTTTACACCAGAGCAATGAAGTACCAGTGTCTATAGACAATCTATAGTTCGACACATTACAACACAAACCTTTACACCAGAGCAATGAAGTTCCCAGTGTCTATAGACAATCTATAACTCGACACATTACAACAATAACCTTTACATCAGAGCAATGAAGTACCAGTGTCTATAGACAATCTATAGCTCGACACATTACAACACAAACCTTTACACCAGAGCAATGAAGTACCAGTGTCTATAGACAATCTATAGCTCGACACATTACAACACAAAAATTAACACCAGAGCAATGAAGTACCAGTGTCTATAGACAATCTATAGCTCGACACATTACAACACAAAACTTGACACCAGAGCAATGAAGTACCAGTGTCTATAGACAATCTATAGCTCGACACATTACAACACAAACCTTTACACCAGAGCAATGAAGTACCAGTGTCTATAGACAATCTATAGCTCGACACATTACAACACACAAACCTTTACACCAGAGCAATGAAGCACCAGTGTCTATAGACAATCTATAGCTCGACACATTACAACACAGACCTTTACACCAGAGCAATGAAGTACCAGTGTCTATATACAATCTATAGCTCGACAGATTACAACACACAAACCTTTACACCAGAGCAATGAAGTACCAGTGTCTATAGACAATCTATAGCTAGACACATTACAACACAAACCTTTACACCAGAGCAATGAAGCACCAGTGTCTATAGACAATCTATAGCTCAACACATTACAACACAAACCTTTACACCAGAACAATGAAGCACCAGTGTCTATAGACAATCTATAGCTCGACACATTACAACACAAACCTTTACACCAGAGCAAAGAAGTACCATTGTCTATAGACAATCTATAGCTCGACACATTACAACACAAACCTTTACACCAGAGCAATGAAGTACCAGTGTCTATAGACAATCTATAGCTAGACACATTACAACACAAACCTTTACACCAGAGCAATGAAGCACCAGTGTCTATAGACAATCTATAGCTCGACACATTACAACACACAAACCTTTACACCAGAACAATGAAGCACCAGTGTCTATAGACAATCTATAGCTCGACACATTACAACACAAACCTTTACACCAGAGCAATGAAGTACCAGTGTCTATAGACAATCTATAGTTCGACACATTACAACACAAACCTTTACACCAGAGCAATGAAGTTCCCAGTGTCTATAGACAATCTATAACTCGACACATTACAACAATAACCTTTACATCAGAGCAATGAAGTACCAGTGTCTATAGACAATCTATAGCTCGACACATTACAACACAAACCTTTACATCAGAGCAATGAAGTACCAGTGTCTATAGACAATCTATAGCTCGACACATTACAACACAGACCTTTACACCAGAGCAATGAAGCACTAGTGTCTATAGACAATCTATAGCTCGACACATTACAACACAGACCTTTACACCAGAGCAATGAAGTACCAGTGTCTATATACAATCTATAGCTTGACACATTACAACACAAACCTTTACACCAGAGCAATGAAGTACCAGTTTCTATAGACAATCTATAGCTCGACACATTACAACACAAACCTTTACATCAGAGCAATAAAGCACCAGTGTCTATAGACAATCTATAGCTCGACATTTACAACACAAACCTTTACACCAGAGCAATGAAGCACCAGTGACAATCTATAGCTCGACACATTACAACACAAACCTTTACACCAGAGCAATGAAGTACCAGTGTCTATTGACAATCTATAGCTCGACACATCACAACACAAACCTCTACACCAGAGCAATGAAGTACCAGAGTCTATACACAATCTAAAGCTCGACACATTACAACACAAACCTTTACAACAGAGCAATGAAGCACCAGTGTCTATATACAATCTATAGCTCGACACATTACAACACAAACCTTTACATCAGAGCAATGAAGTACCAGTGTCTATAGACAATCAATAGCTCGACACATTACAACACAAACCTTTACACTAGAGCAATGAAGTACCAGTGTCTATAGACAATCTATAGCTCGACACATTACAACACAAACCTTTACACCAGAGCAATGAAGTACCAGTGTCTATAGACAATCTATAGCTCGACACATTACAACACAAACCTTGACACCAGAGCAATGAAGTACCAGTGTCTATAGACAATCTATAGCTCGACACATTACAACACAAACCTTTACACCAGAGCAATGAAGTACCAGTGTCTATAGACAATCTATAGCTCGACACATTACAACACAAACCTTTACATCAGAGCAATGAAGCACCAGTGTCTATAGACAATCTATAGCTCGACATATTACAACACAAACCTTTACACCAGAGCAATGAAGCACCAGTGTCTATAGACAATCTATAGCTTGACACATTACAACACAAACCTTTACACCAGAGCAATGAAGTACCAGTGTCTATAGACAATCTATAGCTCGACACATTACAACACAAACCTTTACATCAGAGCAATGAAGTACCAGTGTCTATAGACAATCTATAGCTCGACACATTACAACACAAACCTTTACACCAGAGCAGTGAAGTACCAGTGTCTATAGACAATCTATAGCTCGACACATTACAACACAAAGAAGGAAAGGGGAAACATTTACAAAATCCTGGTTAAAATCACAAAAGATGTCGGCCATGAAAGACACTATCCAATTACTTATCCTACTGAGAAAAAACTTAATATAAGTCCTGATTTCCTAAAAAAACTTTAAAAATGATTTAGAGATGAAGGATACAATGTAAAGAAATGTTTACTAATGAAAGAAAGAACATTAAACTACTGATATTAATTGATACTTGTTGTAAATAGTAAAACTCAAAAATCTAAAATTTGTTTGGGTATATCAAGAAATATAAAAGCAAAATATGAAATATTTTATAATATAAAAAAAACTTTCTTTTCTTAACCCTAGAGGCCTTGTGCTATTACCCGTTGCACCAGAGCTAATTTTTTACTCCAACTAGTTTTCAGGTCAATATCAGTAAAATAATTGGTGTGATAAATAAAAAAAATATTTAAACATATTTTGATATGCTATTAAAAATATTTCCAAACACATACAATATGATTTTATATTTTGTACGTCAAAACACTCTTCACATACTTCAACTAAATGGTCTTTACAAATACCTTTCCAACAATTAGCACAGCATTTTGTTGTTTTTCGTCTAAGCTCTTTGGGGAAAAATCACACCGGTAATTAAAATGTTTGTTTGTAATATTGCCAAATAACCTATAGCCTATATTGTAAATAAATGTTTTTTGTTACAATAATCATGAAAACAAAATATTTCATAAACAAGAATAGTTTACAAACACAATATACATCAAAACATAATACTTGCAACAGAAAATGAATCTGTATCCTGACAATGTACACATTGCTATACGTAAACAAGTCCTGAGTGTCGTCCATATTAGACCTTTAGAATGTTTGTACGAAGACATCATTGCTTTACATATATACAAAACCCCAAACAAAGCTTTATTTTCTTCAAAAGAAGTTTCATTTGCATCTCTTTCCATTGAAAAATTGGCCTTTTTTGTCTGTATATATTTATTTGTGTAAGGCACTATCTAATGAAACAAGTCATTATCAAACAACTAATTCCATGCTTTCAGGATTGTATTTGAATTTTTAGCTTCTCCCTTTCGCCTGGCAAATGAGTTATAAAATTAAGGGAGGGGATCTTAAATTTTGATGGGCCGGTTTACAATACCATTTTGTGGGTGGCACAATCACTCTGCCTTTCTTGTCAATTTTAGATTTGATATAGTAACAAATAACTCGTTCACTATAAGGCAAATCATTTTCATCAGAGGTGTACTCATCCAAGCTCAGTTCTAAGCGACAGTTTTCTGCGTAATTTTCTTCCAAACTATCATTACGCTATTTATATTACCAGAGTTGATTGGAATTTCAATCTCGGCCGTATTGGTACTTGATTTTCTTATCAAAAAGGATATAAATATGTCAAAGTACATGAATGATGGGTAATTTTGTAATTACCTTGTATAAAGAACTCAAGTGTAAACATATTCTGATAAAGTAATATTTCAAGTGTAAATAGACATTCTATTGACTGTAAATGTTTAATGCCTCTGTTCCAATAAACGATGCGGGGTGATTATTCAGTGATAATTTTCAAATTTCCATATACCTCGTAATTTTCCCAGACAAAATAATAGGTTTTGTATACCTTTTTTTATCTTAGGTACAGTCCCAATGATGCATGGTCTATACCCAATATAACTTCCAGTTAAAATTTAAAATAGCTTGAAAGACAAAGGCAAGTAAGAGATTTACTGCGAGATGTATTACTTCACAAGGAAATCAAACTTACACATAGACCGACATTGGATTAGACGCTCACTACTGACAATGAACTGTGGACTAGGTCCTCTCAAGACCTTATCGTCTATGCCAGACACTAAAGCTTCATGCCAGGTGGGAATGATAATCCCCTAAACACCAACAATGCAATATACCATAAAGAATGGATACCACAGAAAGCAGTATTCATAATCATGAAGTAACATCTATGATATGTCATAACAGTGCTTATTTTGTTATATTACAGTAAAGCATCACTTATCCGAAATATAGGCAGAGGTATGTATTCGGATACACAATATTTTGAACAACATGTAATAATATGTTTTAGGGCACATATTTTTCACACATTAATGAATATTCAATCAAGTTAGACACGCAATTTCAGTGCATTATTAAATATACAACCATCATATCTCAAAGTGCTAAGTAGTTGATACAAAAACCTAAAATATCTAAGTAGATATTGTAAATATGTTCGCAGTACATTTTGTAATACAGAAATTAAGTTTTCCTAGTTCATAATCGAATGTGTTAATTTTTTAAAAATGCACCTGCTGTCAGATAAAAGTAGCTTGATTAAGTTTCATTGAGTGATGTGATGTTTATTTTAGTCAATACACATTTTGTTTTGTAAATAAGTAATAGAGGTTTCCAAAATCTATTTGAGAGTAACAAGCAAAAAAAGGTAAGGAAGGTAGGAAAAAGATAATAAATGTATAATGTATAAAAGTATAGAATAAATACTGATTGTTTAAGTAATGCTTGAGCATCACTGGTCAAGCACTCAAAATACTTATCAATGGCCAAGCATTGCCTGCACAAGCAGTATTACTTCAAGTCTGGCCACTATAAGTTGTTGAAACAAGTTACGAGGTACAACACTCTGCATGCTTGGGAGATCAGGTTTAATAACTAATTTCAAGATGTCCTAATCGACAATGAGTCAAGCCCCTTTACAAGGTTTTTCTTTTCTGAATATAATATATATTAAGCAAAAGTGTAATTAGAATTAACAACCAGCTCGTCATGAACAGCAACAAGATTTCGATATATATATATATATATATATAAAGAACAAAAGTCTAAATACAAATACAAGAATTATAATTGAATTTACAATTCAAAGCTTTTCGTTGGCTAACAGTACCAACATCATCAGGAATATTAAACAATTAAAATTAACATATGTGCAAATTAGATCAAATAAATAGTTATGCCAAATCAATTACGATGTTGTTAAAATTTTTTATTTTGCTGCCCTAACATTACAAATACTGAATATATTATAAAATTTAGATTTTATTTGTATTTGTTCACTTATCAACTCATTATTAGTATTATATTTATGTATTTCTAAAGCTTCATAAAAATTCATTCTCAGGCCTTTGTTAATTTCTTTAGACTCCTCATAGCTCAGACAAAAATCAACCAGTATGGACATAACAGTATGTTTTCTCTACATGAATGTTTATTATCATTGACAGTGATATCCAAAACCACAACAAGTACACTAAAATATTTACCAAACAAATTGAGATTACAAAGATTTACCTTATTGCATCCTTATAGATATTATGATGTTACTAAGGCATTCTCATTTTTGTACACCAATAAAATATTACATGTAATACACCATTCATTACTAACTACATTTACCATTAAAGGTTTTAAGTGTAATAGATTATGTAAAGAATCTATATTTAAATTCTCTGACAAACAAACATTTCGAACTACACCCTACGCATTTACTAAACACCCAATTACATTATAACACACAGAGTTTTTGACATCATAACTTCTTATACTGACAAAATACACCTACACCACCATTATCCCACCCCCACTCTAATACCCTAACCTACATAAACTTTGAGATCAGTTATGGTCTGAGTTGACAATGGGGCATATCTCACGAAACGGCCGTCCTCAAGAAATATAAGGAAGTGCTACTATAGGCAAATTTGTAAATATTTACAAGTGTTTAGAAAAAAATTATAAGTTTTATTATTTTTATACATAAAATTGTTATGTTGGTTTGTGTACGCTTCAAAAACTCAAAAAGTTCTGCAGCGATTAAGGTCAAATTTTTAGGGTTTAGGTTATGTAATAGGTTTTAATTGTTATGTTAATAATATTTAAAAACTGTTTGATGTTACTAATTTTAGTGGTTTTTGTATTGTGTTATAATTGTAAGAATTTTCATTGTAGCTATGTTTACTTGTGAAGGATTGTAATTATTACTGGTAATTTTAATTGTGTAATTTAATAATAATATATTATAGGCCTGAAGACGATAACGTAGCAGTTATCAATTGTTGCCTTTTTAAATAAATAGTTGTACTGATTCGTAAACCAACCGTATTTAGTTAAAAAATAATCTCTGCAAATGTACAAATGAATAACAAATAGAATGTTTTTTTGTTGGACCTGGTCCATGATTTTGAAAAATAGTTTGAGAAGTATATTCAAATAAATTTAAAACCTTTTATTGTTTATAAAGAAAATAAAACATATATTGATTAAAATAAACAACTTCTCAAATTTAATCTGTCACTCTGACAGCTGGTGCTAGGAAATACAATTTAGCATTTGATAATGAAGCGGGTTAGCAAACTAAGAAGTCCAAATTTGTGGATTACAAAATATACAAGTGAAAATACACTTGTGATGCCTACTGGGTTATTTTGTTTCAATTAAATAGTACCTCAATGAACACTTGCGGTTGAGTATTGAGTGTTGCTCACAAGTCAAAGTGTTTGTTTGATTGTGAGTTGGTTGGTTAAACCCTAAAAATAGGTTTTTATGTGTTATAAAAAATTTGAAAATTTGAAAACAGGTGTCTATCTTTTGGATAAGATGGTATTTACTTTAATTATAAAATTAAAACATGTGCACTTGCGTGACTTATCATAGATGTTAGTTTTTTACAAATATGAAACCTGCAATCTGTCTTTATAGTCCAAATATTCTCGTTTCATTGCTTATACTAATGAAGTTCTCTTGAATTGGTGTAAATGTACTTATAAGTATTTTTTTTATTGACTGTTTGCTTTTGGTTTGCATTAATATATCGTAAATTTGCCAGACTCAAGTAAATAAATCTGCTATTTATAGTAATAAATCTAGTTTTACTGATGTTCTTGTGATAACTGTTTATAAATGTAATACTTATGGTATGTAGGTTTTAATTAAATTATTAACTACAGTTTAGTGAGTAAGTGGGGTAATTGTACAAGGTAACAAGTTTGCCAATAAGTTATTAGGAAGCAAAATTTTAAAACAATTTTTTATATTTATTATTATAAACTCATTACTAAAGATTGAATATATTGCACAATTATAAAGCTTGATACTGTTGTAAAATTCAGGACCTAATTAAACTTTTTCCATAATCTGTGTTTACTCATCTATCAAGTTATAACCTTAAATAGTTTTCTTCACTGCACAAGTGAAAGAAAAGGTCTTCAATAATGATTGCAATAAATTACAATAAATGAAACATTACGGTAAGATTCGTGCTAAGAGCGGGATGGAAAAACCTGGTAAGAAAGAAACCCTGCCAGGAAACATCCCGCCACAGATCATGTAGAAAACCTGGAGGCTTGGATCACCTTATGCTAAGGAATAAGTAGAGGTATTACCTTGCAAATACCTTGTTAGTGAGTCTATGGCAGGAATGACATGCACCTCTTCTTCTGCTGCCTACTCGAAACTGAAAACGCATGCAATCAAATTAGTACTTCCGTTGGGGCTAAGCTGCGGCTTTGGAGATATGCCCCTGGGTCACCTGGAACATAACTGTGAAGCAGAGTTTATTAGTATGTATATTTTTATTTTTGATGTTTTGGTTGGAACTAGGCGGTCAGTAAGGACAGTGGTCGTCTGTGTGTGTCGTGGATGGGGTCATACCTACCCAGTGAAGAAATGAGTGTGGATGTTGTATGTGAGTGAGCCTGTTTGTAGAACCTTGTTGATAAGCGACGGAGGTATTGTTTGATGAAAGGCACTTTCAAGTCAGCGTGAAGCAGTGTTAATCTTCTACATCTAGGGGCCTTCGTGATTATTTGCAAAACCTTGTTTTGGAATAACAGGAGTCTGCGTGTGCGTGAGTCGCCTGCATGGCCCCAGACAGGTGAAGCGTAATTGAGTATGCTGCGCAACATAGATACGTATATAGTAGTGACCACCCATAGTGAAATTGGGCTTTTTCTGTTAAGCATAGCATATACAGTAGTTGTGTTAATCTAATTGTTGCTTTTTTTAACGTGTTAGTAATGTGAGGGTCCCAAGTCAGACCTCTGTCGAGTACGGCTCCCAGATACAACAGACTTGGTTCCCCAGTGAATGTCCTCGCTTAATAGTTATAGTGGTGTGTTGAGTTGGTGTGTCCTACGTTTGGAGAGAAGTAAAGCCTGGCACTTGGCCACGTAAGCTCGATTGCGGTTCAGTTCGAAAGTATACACCTTACGCTATCTATCGGTGTTGAAAACAACTAAAACAAAAGTAACGGTATTTAGTGATTGAACTTCAAAAAACTATCACCATATTACAATAAAAATATTGAAAAGAACCCCAATACTACAAAGATAATAAAAAAAACAAATAAAATAAGTTACTTAAAAATAAACCCCTATGTACATTTCGATGACCATGTCATCATCATCAGAGGGTCTTGTTACAAAATACAATCTAGCACACAAGAAGTTACAAACTAGAATGATGATCATTCTTCATGCTGTGTGCTAAATTGTATTTTGTAACAAGACCCTCTGATTATGATGACATGGTCATCAAAATGTACATAAGGGTTTAATCTTAAGTAACTTTTTTTATTTGCTATTTTTTATTATCTTTGTGGTATTGGGGTTCTTTTCAATATTTTTATTGTAATATATTGTACCACTGTGCTCTTGATATTGTGTATGATCACCATATTAGATGACTTTACCCTATAAGAAATGTTTGTAAAATACAATTTGAAAAAAATTTAGAAAATATGAAAAATAAATTAAAGAAAAAATGTTAGGCCTACAAACGAGTTAAAAAGTCTAAAAATGTTATGGGGAAAATCTGTTATTTTTTGAAAGCGGATAAAGGAAATACCCTAGTTATTATAGATATTATAGATTATGTTAGCAGAGTGGAAGAATTGTTAAATGTAGGCCATTACGACAAATTGAACAAAAATCTATTGAATAAATTTATACACAAAACTAAGGAAGTGGTAAAGAATTGTAAATGGGTAGTATCAGATATTGAGAGGTTTAAATTAACGAGTTCCAACCCTATATTGCCAAGGTCAATGCGAAAATTCATAAGCCGGGTAAAATGATGAGACCTATAGTGTCAGGAGTAAATTTCCCTAATAATTATTTATCTAAATGGTTGGTGGATCAATTCTCTAAAATTGATTTACAAGGGGAAACCTACACAGTGAAAAACAGTAAAAGGTTTCCTTCTTTGAGAAGGTTTCAGGTTGCTGCAATAGCACTTTACTGGTTTTAAATTCTTGTGAATACTGTTTAAACAGAAATGTTTATACATTTATCAGGTATTATCTTATGATTTTTGTAACTATTTTATAGAATTTCATGTCAATGAAATTCTTGGACCAGAATTGGAACAATTCTTCAAAAGAGGTGTGATATGCCAGCTTCATACTATAAGAAGCTCATTGCTGTCATGAGAGATTTACAGGTAAGTCAATTATGTTGTCAAATTAATATAAATACAGTCAACTCCTGATAATTCATGCTAATTCATGTAAGAATTTCTATAAATGATTGAATTTATTTAGAATTTATCTAATTAAGTTTATTATCCAGTTATTTATACTATGTGTTTTACACTTTTACTGAAATAAATAATCTACAAAATGAAATGCAAACAAGATACCATAAATTTACAAAAACACTAATTATGAAATCAGTAATCAGGAATATGAAACGCAGGTTTCATAGAGAACCAATGATATTGTGTTTCCTTTAGAGATGGAAATTTAGCATAAATATTATTGTGCATATTCTCTCTTCACTGGAATGCTATCGAGCTTATTCAATTAACATAACAGCTTTATATGGCAGTGACTGTTCTGATAAATAAAGTGTTATAATTTCTTTAACCTTTGTTAACCTCGTGTTGGAAAAATTGCATACTTAACTAACATTTTGTGTCTCAGAGACATCATTATAAAACTAGCACATAAATACTACAAAATTCTGTTAAAAAATCTTTGAAACACTAAAACATAGTATATTTAATTCATTTGTAACTAAATATAGGCTTGAGTACTGAATTTTTATAAAAATGTTTAACATTTAAAAATTGTAAGGTAAAATAAATTAGTTTTTCATTAACACGTTCAGCATGGCTAGCGTACCGGCACGCTCTAGGTTCCCTTAATAGGCACAGAGAGTGTGCCGGTGCGCTCCCAGCTTACCTTCTTACAGACTGCGAGCTCATCAGCATGCGCACTCCCATTCTAATTGAAACTCTCTAGTATCGATATGTGTTTGTATAAGGATTTGATTTTTACGTCAGTGCTTCAGAAGAGTTTGGAGAACATCGTGCCTGAGTTGTTTTTAAATCTGACCATCCCAAGTTAACTTTTGATGCTTCAACTGAAACAATGCTTCAGGGAGTTTTATGAACAGATTTAATTTGGTTTAACTTTTATATTTTAATTTTTTTTTTCGTTTGAACGACTTAGCGCTGCAAAATATCAGGTAAAAACAACGATCTTAAAAATTAACTAAGCTTTCTGAACTAACACAAGAATACACGATACCTGCCCTACTAGAGTGAATGAACCAACTCGAGGTGGGAACAGATTATTGTAAATATGAGTCATTGACAAAATGCTTGGACGCCCTGAAACCTATTGTGTCATCATAAGATTGTAGTAAACAAATGTCAGCTAATCGCGGCTATAAATAGTCTCAGACGTGACATATGTATTATCTATGTCTCCGTTTACATTATCGATCTCCGAAACACATGGCCAAACAGAAACAAACATTCCGAGTTAAACATTGAGGGCTTATTTTAGTATGTATTTTATTTTAGTAGTAGGGTTTTTAGTTTTGTATGTAAATTATCTTTTTTTTCTCCGTCGTTTTTATTGTGTTTTATTGATTATCATACAGTAATTTATCATTTGTATTTCTTTTTTTTACCCCTAGAGGACTAGCGCTAATACCCATTACACCAGAGCTCGGGTGGGGTAATTTTTTACCCTAACTAGTTTTCAGATCAATATCAGTAAAATATTTAATGTTATAAATAAAAAAATTATTTAAACATATTTTGTTATACTATAAAAGATATGAACAAACTCATGCAATATTATTTCCTTCTTTATGCGTCAAAACACTCTTCGCCAACTTCAACTAAATGGTCTTTACAAACTCTTTTCCAACAATTAGCACAGCATTTATTGTTTTTTGTCTAAGTTCTTAGGGCAAAAATCACACCTGTAATTAAAATGTTTGTTTGCAATGTTGCCAAATATAAAGCTATTGCCTATATTGTAAATAAAAGTTTTTTTGTTACAATAATCATGAAAACAAAATATTTCATAGACAAGATTAGTTTACAAACACAATATATATCAAAACGTAATACTTGCAAGAGCAAATAGAATCTGTGTCTTGACATTGTACACGTTTCTATATGCAAACCAGTTCTGTCTGTTGTCCATTTACCTTTATGGTTTTTGTACGAAGACATCAATTGCAAATATACAATACCCTAAACAATGCTTTAATTCCTTCAAAAGAAGTTTCATTTGCGTCTCTCTCTCTTGAAAAGTTACAAATATAAAATTTGTGTTCTCTATTATTGCCATGACAAAATATATACGTAGATAATTTAAAATAGATTATTAAATTTATAAGTTAAAACGAACTTCAGTGATAAATTCCTCACAAAATACGAAACATTTTAAAATTCACTTACAGCAATCTTGCAAAAAAAATGAAAATAAATAAACACAATTTCACTTATCACAATTTCACGAATCTTCACTTATAAAAACTTCGTAAAATACAAATAGAAATAGACTTCACTTATAAAAACCTCGCAAAATACAAATAGAAATAGACTTCACTTAGAGGGACCAGTATTGTAGGACTCACGCGGGGTAAAAACTTTCCCAGCTGTTGCAACAATAACTTCAAACTGGTATAAGTAAACAAAAACTGTCAAACTACCTGATGTAGGTACAGACATAGATACAGGGGGAGTCAATTAGAAGGTATCTAAGGAATGGAAGAATTTCAGGATTTGCAACTGTTTTATAATCTTTGTAGAAAACTCACTGGGAGAATAATTACCCCTCGCGAGTCCTCTATGGTTAATTGTGACCCGATAAATAAAACAATATTTTAGTGTCTAATACACTGTTCTGATGTCCCCAATAAACACGTATGTGTTAGAAACAAAATTATTGAGTTGAAAAGTCTCAATAATTAGATGCTACGACAAGCTATGCAACCTGGATAGCGTTCCACTGCCGTCAGAGGTGGAAGTTGACGAAAAACAGACAGTAGTTTTGATGAGATCACCAATATCGCCGCCGTGCTGAAAGTGTTAATTTAAATAAAAACATGTGAAATTATAACAACAAAATACATAAGTATATCATAGTTAACGACTTAAAGAATTCTTTGACTCAAATTTTTTTTTTGTTATATACAACTGAACATCAATATTTTTTAAGCAATTTTTTACAAATTTTTATAGCACACTAAAGGCATATGGCCACTCTACATTGCTCACATGGGTATTTTGTTCTTCTTCTCATCTGGTAATGCATGTTGAAGATGTTTTTCTTGTTAAAATATTCTGGAACATCTTTTGGGACATCTTCGATTTTAAGTATTCTCTTTATGGAGAGAATAGTTCACGAGATGGGTTTGTTGAACTTTCCATTCTCATAGAGATGTAGGGTTGAATCAAACTATTCACCAAACTAAGTGAATACGTAGTTGCTTACTTACTGACGTGTTTCAAAACTTTCGTTCCTTTCACGAAGCTAACCATCTACTGGCGCAATCGGTTAGGTGTAAAGGCTCTAACGGGAATAGATTTATAACTCCATCAACTCCTCCTATTCTGTTGTAGAAAGATATTATTTCAAGCTTTCATTATCAATAGCAGGCGTGTCATACATTGATGAAATTAAAATCACAGCCTTCACTCTCTTTGGAACATATGAAGGAAGGGTAAGTCCTTCAGTATACCCATATAGAGTATATTTTTCTTCCCGATGCTTTAGTGGTTGAAACTGAATAAGAATCTCTATCTTATTCTTCTTTAAAGTGCGAACATAAGTAAGATCTCTTTTGAGAAGTTTTTGAGAAGTTCCTGTACAGCTTCAATTGAACTAAGCCAATTGTCGGCTGTAATATTACACCATGACCCTTCAATTGGCTTTACCAGTTTTATCACTGCTTGGGAAGGAACGAGAAGCTTTTTTTCCTCATCAGATAATGGTTTAGTGTCAGATCCTTTTCCACAGTAGATGTATCCATTATAATCGTAATGTGTCCTTGCGTCTGTCATGCATAAAACCACTAAGTCGTACTTGGCAGGTTTTTTAGGTCTTTACATTTCGAAGGAACAGCATCCTCAAAAAGGAGCTAGCATTTCGTCAACACACATTGTTGGTCTTGGAGGATAAAGATCTTGTTAGTTATTTGTAAACTTTTTAAATAAGAAAGTTACTGCAACTGCAGGATTGTCTTTCTTTGAGGTCATCCGGTTCATCGAATATCAGAGCTAATAACAAAAACAGAAATCTATTCCTACTCATTGTTCATCAAAAAATGCCCACCCTGTTTCATCAGTTGCAAACATTCTGTCAATTGACTCATTAATGAATTTGAATATGGATGTGTAAATCAAAAGCCCAATAAACACTTTTAGTTCCATTAGGTCTAGGTCCCTCAGATAAAACCATTTTTTTGAACAATTTCCTCTGAGGGAGGTAATTTTTTTGTTTGTCCACGTTATTATTTCCTCCAACATATCATTTGTGGACAGCAGAGCCCATACTTCATTAGAAGAAGGTTTATTTCCCAATTTCTTTGCTTTTTGTTTCAGTCCAGGAAGTTGAGTAATGATATTATGCTTTTTTGTTCTTACATTCACTGGAGGATTTTGTTTCCTCAGTTTAAAATGGTTCTTTCTTTCTTCTTTGCCTACCATAGAAGAAATGTTTGTTGCCTTTTGAAGGAGGTTAAACAGAATACTGAATAAGGGCCTGTTTAAGAGAAGGTTCGTACACATCTTCTTCGTCACCACATTCGTTGTCAGTGTTATCGGCTTCTTGCTCAGACCCAGAATCGTGATTGCAATGAGCGATGTGCTCTTTATTTTCCTCACTATCATAAGGATCTTTATGATGGGCTTCTGAAGGAGGCTCCTGTAATACTTCAAAAACCGTTTCTTCCAGTTCATGTATGAAATATTGTCCACAAGTATACACCTTTCTCACACCCAGTCAACCAGATGATGGGCCAGGTAGATATTCATCAACTAAGTCCATTTTGTATAGAAAAAAATGTCATTATACTATAGCTTACTCCAAATAATAATGCAAAAGTAAATACAGAACACAATTAAAATGAATAAAAAAATGTTACGCAACTAACATCATGCGTCTGATAGACGTAACATGTTACAAATATATCACCGGGAAGAACAATTTACGAAACAAAAAAAAAACACTTTGACAGCTCAAAGAACTCCACTTGACTGAAAGGTTGTGGAAGCGGCAATACCTGATAACAGCTTGGAAGGGTGATATGCAGGCTTTTAATTTTGCAAATGTCTCACAGACGTACGAGGTCAGTTAAGAGTTAACAACATTTAAAAACCTATTTATAAAATTTACACAGTTTATCCAAACAGTGCTTTGATAACACTATTCACAAATTAGAAAAAAAGTGTGAAACAGAAGCACAAGTAGGTGATTTTTTAAATTGCTCTATGTTTAAATGACCCTAAGTTTAAGCAGTATTACCACATTGTAAGTATGTTATAATTAAGTAATAAATTTCTAATACTTTGAAATTAACAGATGGAAATAAAAAGCAATAATTATAACAGAGTTTATTTATATAAAAATATTGTTGTCAATTGAATTCTGTTGAGAAGGACAGGTAGTGCTGCATTTTCTGGGAAACAAGGGATTATTACACGCAGATATTTGTTCCGATGGGGAGAGCATTACCTACTTGCTCAGCAAAGCAAAGAGAAATAATTTTATGTTTTGGATCAACATATTGGTGAAGAAAGTAATTCATATATACAAAACGAGGAATTAACCCTAGAGGACTCGTGCGGCGTAATTATTCTCCCAGTGAGTTTCTAACAAAGATTATAAAACAGTTGCAGATTATGAAATTCTTCCACCCCTACATACCTTCTAATTGACTCGCCCTGTATCTATGTCTGTCCCTACATCAGGTAGTTTGACAGTTTTTGTTTACTTATAATGGTTTGAAGTTATTATTGCATCAGCTGGGGAAGTTTTTACCCTGCGCAAATCCTCACGTTACAATACTGGTCCCTCTAAGTGAAGTCTATTTCTATTTTTATTTGACATGGTTTTTATAAGTGAAGTTTATGTTAAATTGTATTTTGGAAGGTTTTTATAACATAAGTTATTGTATTTTGGAAGGTTTTTATAACATAAGTTATTTTTATTTGTTTTTTTGCAAGATATTTGAGAGTAAATTTTATTATGTGTTGTACTTTGTAAAGATTTTATAACTGAAGTTAGTTTATAATTTAAATTTATTTTAAATTTAAATATTTGTTGATTCCATCTTCACGTGAACTACTAGTAATCACTACTAATAATTATTATAAATTTAATAATCTATTTTATATTATCTATGTTCATATATTTTGTAATGGCGATAAGAAGCGACACAAATTTTATAAATTGCTTGTTACAAGAGACAGAAAACGAAATATATGGAGGATCCTCAAGAAGATTGGTATAACGTTGAGGAAAGTGTTCATTACTCCGAGAGTAAATAAATTGAATTCAGTGTTGTTGATCAAGCTAGTGTTGTTTATAAAGACGTTGACCGAGATTTCAGTATTGAAAATCCAATCAACTCTGGTAATATAAATAGCATAATGATAGTTTGGAGGAAATTACGCAAAAAACTGTCGCTTAGAACTGAGCTTGGATGAGTACTCCTCTGACAAAGATGATTTGCCTTATAGTTAACGCGTTATTTGTTACTATATCAAATCTAAAATTGACAAGAAAGGTAGAGTGATTGTGCCACCCACAATATGGTATTGTAAACCGGCCCATCAAAATTTAAGATCCCCCTCCCTTAATTTTATAACTCATTTGCCAGGCGAAAGGGAGAAGTTAAAAATTCAAATACATCCCTGAAAGCATGGAATTAGTTGTTTGATAATGACTTGTTTCATTACATAGTGTCTTACACAAATAAATATACACAGACAAAAAAGGGCAATTTTTCAATGGAAAGAGATGCAAATGAAACTTCTTTTGAAGAAATTAAAGCTTTGTTTATTGATGTATATTGTGTTTGTAAACTATTCTTCTTTATGAAATATTTTGTTTTCATGATTATTGTAACAAAAAACGTTTATCTACAATATAGGCTATAGGTTATTTGGCAATATTACAAACAAACATTTTAATTACGGGTGTGATTTTTCCCCTAAGAGCTTAGACGAAAAACAACAAAATGCTGTGCTAATGGTGGGAAAAGTATTTGTAAAGACCTATTTGTTGAAGTATATGAAAAGTGTTTTGACTTACAAAAAAGAAAATCATATTGTATGTGTTTGTTCATGTTTTTAATATCATAACAAAATATGTTTAAATATTTTTTTTATTTATCACACCAATTATATCACTGATATTGACCTGAAAACTAGTTGCAGTAAAAAATTAGCTCTGGTGCAACGGTTATTAGCGCAAGGCCTCTAGGGTTAAGAAAAGAAAGTTTTTTTATTATAAAACAAAACAGATAGTCTAGTTTCATATTTTGCTTTTAAATTTCTTGATATACTCAAACAAATTTAAGATTTTTGAGTTTTACTATTTGCAACAAGTATCAATTAATGTCAGTAGTTTAATGTTCTTTCTTTCATTAGTAAATATTTCTTTACATTGTATCCATCACGTTTAAATTTTTTTAAAAGTTTTTTTTAGGAAATCAGGACTTATATTTAGTTTTTTCTCAGTAGGATAAGTACTTGGATAATGTCTTTCATGGCCCCCATCTTTTGTGATTTTACCCAGGATTTTGTAAATTTTTTCCCCTTTCGTTCTTTGTGTTGTAATGTGTCGAGCTATAGATTGTCTATAGACACTGGTACTTCATTGCTCTGATGTAAAGATTTGTGTTGTAATGTGTCGAGCTATAGATTGTCTATAGAGACTGGTACGTCATTGCTCTGATGTAAAGGTTTGTGTTGTAATGTGTCGAGCTATAGATTGTCTATAGACACTGGTACTTCATTGCTCTGATGTAAAGGTTTGTGTTGTAATGTGTCGAGCTATAGATTGTCTATAGACACTGGTACTTCATTGCTCTGATGTAAAGGTTAGTGTTGTAATGTGTCGAGCTATAGATTGTCTATAGACACTGGTACTTCATTGCTCTGATGTAAAGGTTTGTGTTGTAATGTGTCGAGCTATAGATTGTCTATAGACACTGGTACTTCATTGCTCTGATGTAAAGGTTTGTGTTGTAATGTGTCGAGCTATAGATTGTCTATAGACACTGGTACTTCATTGCTCTGATGTAAAGGTTTGTGGTTCTTAATGACTAGACAGTGTTTTGCAGAAATAAATGTAATATATATATTTGACTTACGGTTTAACATCTTCAGTACAGGAATAACACATTTTTAATACAACACTTAGTTAATAAAACATAATAAAAAAAAGTTCAACTAAATATCTGTCCATCTCTCTCTCTTTCTATATAGAAAGAAAGAGTAGAGAGAGAAAGAGTGTATACTCTCTTTATAGTCTTTGTCTTGAGAACTCAAACGGGGTTTTATATGGGTTCTAAGTTTTTTTCTCTTTTAATCATGGGTATGAGTTGTGACAGTCCATGTTGACTCGAATGCTAACAGGATTGGTTGGAATTTATCTTATTACTTTTAATTGGATGATCGTTTTCCAATCAACTATCTTCAGAGATTCTCTCTAAAGGTCATCACATGTCCATGTGAAGGATATTTTGGTTAGATAAACATTTTTAGTTGTGGTTGAATGTGGAGGGTTCTTCAAGATATTGTTACAGGAAACTTGACAAACTCTAACTTACTCTTCTTATCGTAATACAGTCTTGTGCTACGGTAAGCCATTAAGACATAAGGTACTATTTCGTCCCAATTTTTCCGATCCTTTGATACCTAATGCGATATCATGTGGGCTAAAGATGTATAAGTCTTTCTAATAATCCATTACACTGAGGGTGACATGGGGTAGTTTGAATTTTCTTTATTCCCAATATAGTACACACTGCCTTAAAGAAAAAAGAAACAAAATTTTGTCCTCAGTTAATAAACGTTTAAGAACTCCATGACGTGTAATAATGTGTAGTACAAACTCTTTAGCAATAATATCATCAGAATGATAAGGAATTGGAATTGCTGCGCAGTATCTAGTTAAGTGATCTATAAAAGTAAGTAGATATCTAATTCCATTCTCACTCACAGGTAGTGGTTCAACTATATCTAATGACATGAGTTCAAACGGTTCTAAAATCTGATCAAATTTTGCCATTGGGGCTTTCGATCTTTTACCTGGTTTTCATTGATTACAAGAAATTCATTTACTTATATCATTTTGTATATCTTTACTCAATGTTGGCAAAAAATATCTTTCTTTAATTAAGTTAATGGTTCTTTTTATACCTTGGTGTCCAGAAAAAATGTATCATGATGATGACTAATTATTTTGTTTCCCATAATTTGAGGTATTACCAGTCAAGGTGTTTCTTCTTTGATATTATAAAGTAAACCTTCATCATCCAACTTATAATCATTTCCTGGATCTTTTCTTTTTGATTTGTAAAAATAGTCTTTCAATTGTTCTGTACTAACTCCTTGTCTAGATAAATAAGGCGTTGCTATTGTATTTACACATCTAATCAATGCATCAGCGTATGTATGTTTCTTGCCTGCTTTATGAATGACATCATAGTCAAATTCCGACAATTTAAATGCCCAATTCGTTAGTCAAGAAGATGGATCTTTTAAACTTAGCATCCATTTTAAAGCTGAATGATGAGTTATTACTGTGAGTTTACGACCATAGCGATAAAATCGGAAATATTATGTAGATCATACAAGACTAAGGAGTTCTTTTTCAGTAGTACCTTCATTTTTTTCTGCTTTGTTGAGCTGTCTGCTTGCATAAGCAATCGGGTGTTCTTGACCATTATGTAGTTGTGACTGTACAGATCCTATTGCCACTGTAGAAGCACCTGTACTTAGAATAAAAGGTTTAAAAAAATCTGGGTATTCCAAAACAGGTTCATGACACAGTGAGTTATATATCGTTGGAAAAGCTTCTTCTTGTTTTCTGTCCCAAGCAAACACAACATTGCTCTAGTTAATTCTATTAAGGGTTTGGCACTTTCAGCAAAATTCTTAATAAATCATCTATAATATTCCTAAAAATTCTAAAAAATTCCTTACAACCTAAAAAAAGCTCCTATGTCTTTAATATGTTGAGGTTTAGGGTAGTTTTTGATGGTGGTAATCTTCTTGGGGTCGGGTAGTACAACATTATTGGTTACTATATGTTCCAAATCTTGTACTTCCTTTGAAGCAAATACACATTTTGATAACAGTGCATACAGATTAGCTTTTTATAATCTGTTTAAAACTTTTTTAAGACGTTCTGCATGTTGCTCAATAGTACTACTAAACATAATAATATCGTCTAAATAAACCAAAGCTTCTTCACCTTTAATTCCCAACAATATACTATCTATAAGTCGTTGAAAAGTCACAGGAACATTACACAAACCAAAAGGCATATTTTGGAATTCGTAACGTTAACCTGGAATACTAAAAGCTGTCTTTTCTATATCTTTTGACGACATTCGCACTTGATGAAAAGCTCTATACAAGTAAAGAGTAATAAAATATACACTATTATGTAAACAATCTAAGGTTTCAACAATATCTGGTAAAGGATAAGCATCTCCATGAGTAATTGCATTAAGTGCTCTGTTTTCCATGCAAAATCTATATTTAGAACTACCGTCAAAACTTTTCTCTTTACAGTAAATACTGGACTCGCCCACGTGATGTAGAATGATGTATAACCCCTTTTCGTAACATATCTTCAACCTGTTCTTCTACTATTGGTTGTAAAGCATGTGTTATCCTATAATTTTAATAGGATTCTTCTTAATAGGTGGATTATCATCAGTACTGATTCTATGTTCCACAATGATATGACAACCAATTTGTTTTTGGGGCTCATCAAATATATGATGACACTGATATAATACAGGACATAACACTTTACGTTCAGCTAAACTTAAATGATTTATCTAAGTCTCAATTTCTTTAATTTAATTTCTATTATCTACTCTTCTTGATTTCAAATAATTTTTTTTTCTTGTGCAAAAATTTTCTCTACAATTTTCTTCCATCGACGGCTCATAGGCTTCCACTATTCCTAATACACAATTATTTGAAATTGGTAACCTTTTTTGACTAAAGTTTATAACTTTAACATTTACTTCTGGGATATCTTTCCCGACAGTGGGTAATACCCTAGCAACTTTTAAACCATCAATATTCAATTCAACAGGCTCTATTAGTACTTTCTTTGGAACTTTCTTGTGCTTCTGTTTTAGGGTTGAATTAACACTTCTGACATAGGAGGCAAAGATATCTCATGTGTGGTTTTTATACAGTAACTCATGGATAGATCAAAGTAGGATCGCTGTGGTTTAGAGAGAGTTGATCAGGCTCTTTATTTAGATTCTGTTATCTAAAAACAGTTCACCCTAAGTCAAATCTAACTTCGATCCTAATTGCTTTAAAAAATACATCCCTAATATTTCCTCATCGGGAATCTGTAAAGCAGCTACTACAAACTTGTACGGAAATCTAGGTTTCCAGCTAATAGTTATGTTAAAGTCCTGTTCCCCATATATCTGTAACTGACCACCAGTTACACTTTTTGATATTATATTACAATCATATATTCTCTTTTGACTGATGCTCTTCTTTATTACCGATATTGTAGCACCTGTGTCCAGTATAAACTTACACGGTTTCTTACCTATTATAACATCTATAACTATCTGATTGCTTGTATCATTACGAATTAAATTTGTAACTACATGCTGATTTTTCAAAAATATCTGTCTGGCCTTTTTGCTTTTATTCTCAGTTCGACAGGTCGGTGCTGTTTCCTCCCAAACCTTGAGCGTATGGGGAAACTTCTTGCTCCCTCCAATCTCTTGCAATATGTTCAAATTTAAGGCAAGAAAAGCGTTCAATTTTGTTTCTGTTGTAATTATAATTATTGTATTTATTATTATTACTTTCAGGTTTTCAGAAATTTCCTTTAGGCGGATTATACTTAGTTTTCTCGTGACAATTTTTTGCTATATGACCTGGTTTATTACATGCAAAGCATGTCAGTTGTGTAAGAAACACGTTTTTATTTTGGGTACTAAAATGAGTAACTTGTCTAGATTCAGCTGCTGCTACTGTTACTGCCATTTGGATTGCATCTGACATAGTAGCTGCATTCAGTATTTAACTTGTTTTCCTACAATCCCAAATAGACCAATAGTACATGCTGCTAGCATTCTTCTTTTTGCTTCTTCATGGATGATTTTCTGTTGTTCGGGGTCATCAACTTTCCATATGGTTTTTGAACACAGTTGTTTGCATCTGTCAGCAAATGCTTCAGGGGACTCGGTCTTATATTGCACTGCATTTTGAAGAGCTAAATAATGAAATTGGTCTTAAGTAAAGAAACTTTATCAGTTTCAGTCCAGCTTTCTACTTGAACTGCCCTTTCTACATTATAGAAAAAATCGCTTACTGAAACGGGACTATCACCATGCCAAGGATCAATCAAATTTGCAGTAGTTAAATCTTTCACTCTTGTCTGCAATTACTCCGCTACTTTCGCCGCTTTCAATTGTTCATTTTGAACGAGAAGTTGTTCTTGTGCCTTCAGGAGTGCTTGCCTGGTTTTGTACCTCTTGTTCTGCAGCCATTATGCACTCCAAGTCATAAATTTATAAATTTCCAAAAAGAAATAAAAGTATGCTATTTTATTTAGTTCTTTGAGTAAACACCAAAGCATAGAAAAACTACAAGAATGACTATTCCAGATGTAATTTATATGTGTAACCAGAGAAACCACAAACTCTATGATAAAACAAACTATAGGTTTTGATAACATTAGTCCACTTTCCTCTTAGAAATAAGCTCTTTTAATTAAAATATTCTATTTCTAGCCTAATTATTTGAACTCTTATAGCATTATGCTCATCAGTGTAGTTTGAATAACCATTAATATGACCCTCTATAATACGCGGTATTAAATTTTTAAGTAGAGTTTCACACCCTTCTAATAAGACATTAGGGTTGGAAATAGGATGGTAGTAGACAGGTCAAGCACTCATTTGGTTCAAGGAATATCACAGATGTTTACTTTCTTTTCAGAAGTAGGGATAGTAATCTCTGATTCAGGTAGCTTGTTAATTTTAGGAAGTTGAATTGACTGGGTTAAAGGAGAAGTATTAACAGTGGATGAGAAGTGTTTATAGTAAGCTGTAACATTTCCTACATGAGTACCTATTTTTATAAATAATCCCGGTGCTATAGGGGATTTTTCAACTGTCTGACCAGAAGAAATACAAAAATGTCTCCTATTTTCCATAGCTTTTTTATCAAACTTTCTCTTCTTTTCATTAATATTACACAAGTACATACAAATCTTATTCTAATACTAATGCCTTTAAATGAGTTCTGTCTATTTATAATTAAGTAATTTAGCCAATAAATTTAATAAGATTGATTATCATATACCTATATATCATATACCTTCAAAATTAAAGTTTCAAATTAATAACTTTGGCCATTCGCCATATTATGCCACAGACTTCCCACCACACAAATAAAGTAATAAAAACTGTAATTATTTCAACAGTTCTTAGACAACCGAATCTGTTGTATAGAAGACAAAGGTAGAAGATGTGGGAATACTGAACACAAGTCAAAGTTTCATTCACAAGTAGAGATGAAGGAGCCTGATCAACTCTCTCTAAACCACAATGATAAGGTAACAATGATTCCACCAAGTATACCCATTAAAAACTGTGTAAAAACCAAAGATGAGATATCGTTGCCTCCTATGTCTGAAGTGTTAATTCAGGGAGGCCTGAAAACAGAAGCTCAAGAGAAATTGTCCATTCCAAAGGAAGTAATAATAGAGCCAGTCGAATTGAATATTCATGGTGTAAGAGTTGCTAGGGTATTAAGCACTGTAGGGAAAGATATCCCAGAAGTAAATGTTATAGTTATAAACTTTAGTCAAGAAAGGTTACCAATTTCAAATAATTGCGTATTAGGAACAGTGGAAGCCTATGAGCCCTTGATAGATGAAAATTGTAGAGAAAATTTGTGTACGGCAAAAAAATGAATTATGTGAAATCAAGAAAAGTAGATAATAGAAGTTTAATTTAAAAAATTGAGACTAAGTAACACATTTAAGTTTAGCTGAACGTAAAGTGTTATGTCCTGTATTACATCAGTATCGTCATATATTTGATGAACCCCAAGAACAAATTGATTGTCATATCAAGGTGGAACATAGAATCGATACGGGTGATAATCCACCTATTAAGAAGAATCCTTATAGGATACCACATGCTTTGAAACCAATAGTAAAAAACCGCTTGAAGATATGTTACGATAAGGAATTATATGTCATTCTACGTCACTGTGGGTGAGTCCAGTAGTTATTGTAAAGAAGAAAGTTTTGATGGAAAACTTAAATTTAGATTTTGTGTGGACTACAGAGCACTTAATGCAATTACTTGTGGAGATGCTTATTTATTACCAGATATTGTTGAAACTTTAGATTGTTTACACAATAGTGTATATTTTACTACCCTTGACTTGTATAAATGTTTTTATCAATTGCGCATGTCACCAAAAGTTATAGAAAAGATAGCTTTCAGTATTCTAGGTCAACATTACGAATTTCAAAATATGCCTTTCGGTTTGTGTAATGCTTCTGCGACTTTTCAACGGCTTATGGGTATTATATTGATGAAGAAGCTTTGGTTTATTTAGACGGTATTATTATGTTTAGTAGTACTATTGAACAACATGCAGAACGCCTTAAAAAGTTTTTAAAAGATTAGAAAAAGCTTATCTTTACGCACTTTATCAAAATGTGTATTTGCTTCAAAGGAAATAGAATATTGGTACATATGGTAACCAATAATGGTGTACTACCCGACCAAAAAAAGATTACCGCCAACAAAAACTACCCTAAACCTCAACATGTTAAAGACATACAAGCTTTCTTGGGTTTAGTAGGATATTACAGATGATTTATTAAGAATTTTGCCGAAATTACCAAACCTTTGACAGAATTAACTAGAGCAAGTGTTATGTCTGCTTGGCACAGTAAACAAGAAGAAGCTTTCCAGACATTATGTAAATCACTGTGTCACCAACCGGTTTTGAAATACCCAGATTTTTCTAAACCTTATATTCTAAGTACAGATGCTTCTAGGGTGGCAATAGGATCTGTACTGTCACAACTACATAATGGTCAAGAACACCCGATTGCTTATGCAAGCAGACAGCTCAACAAGGCAGAAAGAAATGAAGATACTACTGAAAGAGAACTCCTTAGTCTTGTGTGGTCTACAAAATATTTCCGATTTTATCTTTATGGTCATAAACTCACAGTTATAACTGATCATTCAGCTTTAAAATGGATGCTAAGTTAAAAAGTTCCATCTTCCAGACTAACGAGATGGGCTCATAGACTGTCAGAAATTCATAGACTGAATGAACTATGGCGTCATTCATAAAGCAGGCAAGAAACATACAAACGCTGATGCATTGAGTAGATGTGTAAATACAATAGCAATGCCTTATTTATCTAGACAAGAAGTTATTACAGAACAATTGAAAGACTATTTATGCCAATCAAAAAGAAAAGATCCTGGAAATGGTTATAAGTTGGACGATGAAGGTTTACTTCATAATATCGAAGAAGAAACACCTAGACTGGTAATACCTCAAATTATGGGAAACAAAATAATTAGTCATCATCATGATACATTTTTTCTGTACATCAAGGTATAAAAAGAAGCATTAGTTTAATTAAAGAAAGATATTTTTGGCCAACATTGAGTAAAGATATAAAAAATTATATAAGTAAATGCATTTCTTGTAATCAATGAAACCAGGTAAAGATCAAAGGCCCCAATGGGAAAACTGGATCCAATTTTAGAACCGTTTGAACTCGTGTCATTAGATATATTTAGGCCACTACCTGTGAATAAGAAGGGAAATAGATATCTACTTACTTTAATAGATCATTTAACTAGATACTGTGCAGCAATTCCAATTCCTTATCAAACTGCTGATATCATTGCTAGAGAGTTTGTACTAAAAATTATTACACGTCATGGAGTTCCAAAACGTTTATTAACTGATCAAGGACGAAATTTTGTTTCTTTTTTTTTTTAAAGCAGTGTGTACTATATTGAGAATAAAGAAAATTCAAACTACCCCATATCACCCTCAGTGTAATGGATTATTAGAAAGACTTCATAAATTCTTTGCTGACATGATATCGCATTATGTATCAAAAGATGAGAAAAATTGGGACAAAATAGTACCTTATGCCTTAATGGCTAACCGCAAGACAGACAGCTACCACCCATAGTCCATATATGGTTGAAGACGACCTATCAATAAAGACAGAAATTAATGAAGAAATTCAGAATGGATTAAGCAAGTTAATTCAAAAATTAAAACAAGTAAGGAAGACACCTGTACAAAAAACGGAAACTAGTAAGGATAAAAATAAACTGTAAAGAGTTGGAAAGGACCCTATAAAACTGAACAATTTTTAAATAATCTAAATTACAGAATAAAATTAAATAACACGGAAAGTACAGTTGTTCGTGTAAAGAGATTAAAATCCAGTAAAAAAAACAGGAAAAGGGTAAACTGCAAATATAAACAGCCAGTTGGTCTTTGATACAACTAAAATGTTTAAAAATATTACATGAGAATACAAACTTGATAAACTTAAAACAATATTAGGTATTTATTTCCTATTCCAACATAATCAAGTGAAGCAAACAAGATTTTACCAAGTGATGTAGAAAGTCATTACAAATAAAAAAAAAAATACAAATTTCTGCTCATGCCCCAATAATTACAAATTTTTTGAAATAGCAACCTACCCTCTCAGCACACCTGAAATGTGACTAATTTAACATTTTGGCTTTATTTTATCATTACACTTTTGGTATCAAATTGGCAATAAACCACTAATTAGTGATATTTTTCAGCCAATACGTTTGGCACAATGTCATTGCATTGAACAACATAACAGTATATAGTGTTTTTTTTTTTTTGCCAAGTTCATACCTAAAATGTAATTATAAGAAAAACCTCAAGATGTAAAAACACAAAATCTCCAAGTTTAGTTTTTTTTATATAGTAAATCACAAAATTCCTCAAAATGTGAATACAAATGCTGTTGACCCCAAAAAATCACATATAAAAAAACAACTTTAACACTTAAATTTAACACTGTAGTGCAGCGGTTCTCAACCTGGAGGGCGCGCCCCCCTGGGGGGCGTGGAATAATTCCAGGGGAGGCGTCAACAAATTTTTAAAAAAATTGAATTTGATGTTGGACACAAACACACAATCATTGAAATTTCTTTATAGCTTAATAGAGCTATAAAGCTCTATTTCTTTACTCAATAAAATGTAAGTGAGCGTCTGTCCAGACGTGAGAAACTAGCTGTGACTCAGCATAGAAGGTTTTTTTTTATTAATAGCGCGGGGGGTAGTGCGCATGTCTGCCACAGTCCCACTCCTGTCCACCACAAGCGCTACTTGTCACACAGAATCCAGTTGTGCATTCTCCTCCGCCTGTGAATGTAGCTTTATTGTAATTATTATAGTGATTGTGTTGTTAATTGTTATCGCCATAACATTGACAAATATTGTGTTTTAGTGGTTAGTTACTATTAAAATGAATAAATCAGTACCAAGGAAAAGACTCTACAGTGATGACTATATTAAATACGGGTTTACATTAATTGAGAAAACGGTAGTCATTTACCTCAGTGCGTAATTTGTCATGTAGTTCTGAGTAATGATGCAATGCGACCTGGATGTTTGGAACGCCATTTGACTACAAATCATGCTGCCCTGAAGGACAAACCTTCTGAATTTTTCGTTTCTAGGAAAAGTTGCCTTAAGAGAATGAAACTTGATTCCAGTGGAAGTTTTCGAATGGAAATTGAAAAGGCCGTTGAGGCTTCTTACAAAATTGCCTTGTTGATAGCTAAAGACAAGAAACCCCACACAATCGGTGAGTCACTCATAAAACCTTGTTTGCTTACTGCTTGTAGTACTGTGCTTGGTGAAGACAGCTACAATAAAGTTGCCAAAATTTCTTTATCTAACGATACAGTCAAACGTTGAATTGATGACATGGCTATTGATTTGAAAAATCAACTGCTGCAAAAGCTAAAAAACTCCCCATTCTTTGCGTTCCAGTGGGATGAAACAACAGACATTTCAAAACAAGCGCAGTTGTTGTTTTACTGTAGATATATAGATGAAAAGAAATTCCTTGAAGAAATACTGTTTTCAAAAAATCTTGAAACAACAACTAAAGCAATCGACATATTTTCTGCTCTTCAAACATTTTTAGAATCTAATGAACTTCCCTGGGAGAGAGTTATTGGAATATATACTGATGAAGCTCAAGCGTTGACAGGTTGGCGATCAGGATTTATTGAATTGGCTAAGAAAAAAAACCCTAAAATAATTTAATCACATTGTATCATCCACAGACAAGCTTTGGCTTGCCAGACTCTCCCTGAATCACTTAACGCTGCTTTGAACTTAGCAGTTAAAATAGTGAATCACGTCAAATCCAGTGCTTTGAACACCAGACTTTTTCGAGTGTTGTGTCAAAAACTGAACAGTGATCAAGAAACACTTATCTTTCACACCGAAGTCCGTTGGTTGTCCAAAGGTATTATGCTTGAAATCAGAAGTTGAAATCTTTTTGATGTGTTCAAGTGAAGAACTGTACAAGAAATTTACAGATTACAAATTTATCTTTTACCTGACATATTTGTCAGACTTTTAAAACAATAAATCGTCTGAACCTAAAGGTACAAGGTCAGAAAAGTACTTTGAAGAACTTTGATTCAATTAAGAGTTTTGCTGAGAAGATGGCTCTTTGGCAACGCCGCCTGCACATTTCGCAGCCGAACTTTTCTTCCTTTCCAAAATTAACCAACCTCCTCGATTATACCCAAAGTCTTCCAAAAGACCTAGTATATGAAATGAAGGACCTAATATTTGAGCATTTGTTGTCTCTGAAGGATAAAATCAGAGCCTATTTCCCAGATATAAGCTCGGAAAACTGGGAATTCAAGTTAACAAGAGACCCCTTTCAAATCAACATTGATATACTTCCTGATCACATTCAAGAACAAACAATTGACTTGCAATGTGATTCCAAAGCTAAATTGGATTTCCCAAACATGGATCTCAAAGATTTCTGGCTACTATATCTTCCTGTTTACCCAGAAGTAGCAATGGAGCCAGTCAAGTTGCTTGTACAATTTTCATCAACTTATCTATGGGAGACAGGATTTTCAGCCCTGGCTAATATAAAATTTAAATATCGAGCCAGACTAGATGTGGAAAGTGACCTGCGGTGTTCTTTGTCAAAATTTCATCCAAACATACAAAAAATAGTTAACGAGAAACAGTGCCAGCCCTCACACTAGCACTACAAAAGTAGCGAACATTTTTCTGGTTACATTATTGATATTTTGTTGTGATTTTTTCAATGATTTGTGTAAATAAAATTTGTATTTGAGCAAATATGATTTTATATTCCATACCCTTACTAGAGTATGTCTAGCCTAAGTTCAAAGTCATTTTACTTAAACATAATGTAAGTAAATTTATCATATATAAGTCTAAATTAACTTAATCCGTAAAGGGAGGCGTGACCTCACACCAAAGCGTGAAGGGAAGCTCAGAGCCTAAAAGGTTGAGAACCCCTGCTGTAGTGTATGGTAAATGCAATTGTAGTAAAGCCTAAGTTAGAAACAAAAGCTGTGTAAATGTTCAATGAAATATTTTCTGTTTTGTGTACGGAATGGTGTATGTAAGTGTTTGTTCCATCCTTTAGAGTAATTTTGCAACTTCCTATCATAAACAAAATCAGATGTGTCACAAGTTTTATAATTCTTTAAAGTGTATGTGCCGTGCAAAAAGTGATGCTAACAGTGGTATGTTAAAGTTGATTTTTTACAAAATTTTTTTGAATGCTATATCATCAAAAGGCATTTTGCGAGTTACTACAACAAAAAATAAAGCCAAAATATTAAATTAGTAACATTTCACATGTGGTATGGAGGAGAGAAATTGCTATTTTCCAAAATTTGGAAATATTGGGGCGTGAGTAGAAGTTTTTATAGTTTTGTTCACCTGATTTTGTATTCCTGATGACTTTATGCATTATCCAAGAAAATATTTTTGTCTAAAATCGGTTAGGTGGCAGCAGGAAATAAATACCAAATATTTACCAAAACAATTTCTTCAGGATTATTTCATAGGTAGCTTTTGTATTACATATTTTGAATATTTTTTGTGATATTGGGAATAGTTGTTAATATTTATAATATTTTTATAATCAATAACATTTTCTTTAAAATAACCAATTTTAGAAACAGTCAGTCACAAGCAGATTTAATGTCTCTATTAACTTATGACGATATTATAACATTATACAAAGGCAGACGGTGAGAACACATATTTTTAAAACATTTTAATTCCATACACCCAAAAATAACATACATCATCGAAACAGAACAAAACATCTCACTTAACATCCTGGATCTTACAATTAAACGTACAGAGAAACAAACACATAAATTCAATATATACCGAAAACCCACCAACACCAATACTACCATAAACAATTCTTCAAACCACCTACACCAACATAAACTAGCCGCTTACAACACCATGATAAATCACCTGCTTAAAACACCGTTAGACATAGAATAACACTACCCAAAAATTTAACACTATAAAACACATAGCACAAACTAATAGAGACAACACAACAATGATTGACAAATTATAAAACCCCCTAAAAACAAACTCAATAACCCAAATACAAGTACACAGCATGACAAACCCTTAAAATACTTAACTATAACATCCAGATTATCCAAAACCCAACTAACACACTACAAAAATACGATTACAAAATAGCCTAATCCACACACAACACTCTCAGTACCGTAAACAATTTAAACCCAACAACAAAATCTACAACATTTACAAAGCTGCTGGAGTTTACAAACTAGTTTACAGTTCATGCCCCAGTTTTTACAGAGACCAGACAGGGAGGTCATTTTATACACACTACCAAGAACATATAAACGCACTAACAAATATTAACTTCGAATCAAACTTCGCTTATTCACAAAACATGACCACATAAACATACAATCCTGACAGGTCTAACAGCCGTAAGCTTATAAATGTTGTTAGCTTTATTAACAAACTTTAGATTTGGAGTAAGTACATAGTTAATAAAAAGAAAGCAATGTGTAGTCTAAGAACATTGACGCTAAGACACTCTTACAGTGTTGGTTATTAATATAACCTTCTGGTGTTATATTCAAGGCAACATTAATCCTTTCTCTTTGTATTAAGGGCATCTGTAAATTTGATTGCTATAGCCTATGAGGACCATGGAAAAATTGTTAATAAATTATAGGATCAGAAATAGAGTAGGACAAGTTTGGGATATTAAAGAAAATAGTACACCGTTGCAGGGTAATTTTCCTGGTAGACGTACTTCCTATTAGGACTATGTACTTATCTTTATCAGGAATTTAAAATCTACAAATATTTCTGGCAAATACATGAAGAATGAGTTTTACTGGAAAAATTATCATATTTTGTACAAGAAATTGAGTTTTATTGTCTTCTTGGGCATAAAACACATAAGCCTTTCTTTGTTTTTATGGGATCTCCTCTGATTTGGTAAATACAATGTTTAAAGAGTATTTTAAGAAGTATTTACATGTTTTTCTTTATCTAGAAAATAAGAGATTTTGCCAATTGCTTTAGGAATTTACTACTCTTTGCTTGGGCCTCTGTGGACAATAGAGCGATGTGGTTATTAATCAAGGTGACATTCATTATGTAATAACAAACTATAACCAGCTACCATAGTTTTTTTGAGCTGATAAATATAAAGAATCATTATATTTTTGAGAGGCATGTTTCCTATTTAGTATAAAAAATGTTTTTTCTGTTTTAGTTTTACTGTTAAAAATGCTTCTTTTAGAAACCATCTTTAATTGGCTACACTCACTTTTTTTGTCACAAGAACTGTATATTTCATCATCAGGTACTTTTGCTTGCTTGATCAGTATCTTTTGCAAAATTGTTTCCAGACTCAAGCTCATCTAATAAAATTCTCTCATGTGTTATTTCATTTTCATAGTCTATCAATGTATACTTGTACACCAAAATTTGGAAAAAACATGCAAAAAGAAAATACTTGAACAGCAATAAATCTATTTAAAAAATGCTTGATTAATAATTGAGTACATAAAGCAATACAAACACAGGAGAACACAAAACTACGCTTTTTGAATGAGAGTTTTGAAAGCAATTGAGAAATTGAGACTCTGTTAAAACATGATTATAAGAAATTAATGTTTTAAGGGCATACAAGAAATTAAAGTACAAATAACATTATACCTACCAAGGAAAAGGTGAAATAAAACCCAGTGATATTTCTAACTTTTTAATAGGTAGATAGTTTAGAGTATAACTCAAAACTAAGAAGTCATAGATACCTTCCTTAATAGTTTTCACAAGGAGTCCCTTCAACAAATGTAAATGCCAAAACAGATTGCCCATGCTTTAACCGAATATCTATTCAGTTTATCATTTACCTTAAATTTAACCATTTGTTCAACATGATTTGATCTGTACCTTCTTCATTTTTCTTACAGCAGCATTCAAACTGTGTTTTATAAAGCCGGCCGCACACTGCAGCAAACAAAACGTTTGCAAATGGGGCAACATGGTTGCAACCAAACCAGTCATGATTGTTTGCCTTCAGTCTCTCCGCACACTTGCGCAAACACAACAAAACATTTTCGATGGAATTATGAAATTCTTGGAAGTGCTCTTTAAGGAGTTTTCTCAAAAACGACCGTACTGTTTACTTTCCTACCCTAGCAATGCATTTTCAGTTTGACTCAAAATGTCATCTGAGACAAGATAGACGAAATCGTTCCTTCTTTGTGGCAAACCTTTTTATTTTTAAACCAAAGAAAATACTGGGTTAATCCATTTGTTGAACACAGGACCAGATGTAATTCATTAAAAAAGTTTATTTCTGAATTGAGGCTTTTCGAAGATAAATTTAAAAACTGTACCCGTATGACAGTGAAAAGTTTTGATTTTTTATTGAACTTGATCAAGGAGAAGATAACTAAGCAGGATACCAAGTTCCGAAAGGCAGTTTCACCTGAAGAAAAATTATTGGTGGCATTGAGGTAAGTAGTCAATAAAAAGTATTAGTAAATAAGAAAGAAAATCAATAGTATATTTTTTCAATACAAATAATTATGAAAGGTTATAATAAGATAAACTGTCTGTGTCTTGTTCTTGCTGAATATATTCACCGAGTAAATTCATTACATCCATTTCAAATGCAGTTCTTTTTGCTGGAGGTAATAAATCCACTTCCTCCACAATGCCAGAGTGGAGGACTCCATTTCTGTGGGCTTGGTACGGCTACCTTCTCAGTTGAGGAAGTTTTTCGTTTCACTGATGGAGGGGTAGGAGTAGACGAAGGCATTGCTGAGGTCGAAAGACCTTCTCCTGCTTCTGTGACATATCCTGCTTCCTGAGACTCTTCTTGGGGAGTATCGGTTCCCTCGTTGGTCGAACCAGTACGAATTGCTGATGGTCTTCCTATGGGTGCCAGTAAAATCGTGAAGAAATTCGAGAGCATCCATCATGTGCCATCTATACAAAATTACGCAACATTAAATTCGCGTTATAATTTATGCAAAATTGATTAACTATTGAAAATAGAGAGGAAAATGATAAAATCGTACTTACTTTGTTTGGTTCAAAAAAGAAGGAGCCAAACACGGACGAACACTGATTGGCGGGCGGTTTGTTTGGCAAACAGATGCCCGGCTAGGTGTGCGCCCCCACCACTTACTTCCACGTATTCCCGAACTTTTCAGCCTGCCGCAAACAAAATGTTTCGTTTGAACATGATTGTTTGCAGCAGTGTGCGGCCGGCCTAAGAGTTAGTAAAGACGTCGAATGTTTACTATTATAACATGTCTGAGTCACAAGAATTTTTAACAGAGAAGAATCGTATCTGTGAAGATATTACAAGTAAATACTATGGACTATAAAAAACAACAAGATAAAAATTTACCAAATTACAAAATGCTGTAATAGAGCATTGATGTATGATCAGTTTTAACAGAGAAGAATCGTATCTGTGAAGATATTACAAGTAAATACTATGGACTAAAAAAACAACAAGATAAAAATATACCAAATTACAAAATGCTGTAATAGAGCATTGATGTACGATCAGTTTTAACAGAGATGAATCGTATCTGTGAAGATATTACAAGTAAATACTATGGACTATAAAAAACAACAAGATAAAAATATACCAAATTACAAAATGCTGTAATAGAGCATTGATGTACGATCAGTTTTAACAGAGATGAATCGTATCTGTGAAGATATTACAAGTAAATACTATGGACTATAAAAAACAACAAGATAAAAATATACCAAATTACAAAATGCTGTAATAGAGCATTGATGTACGATCAGTTTTAACAGAGATGAATCGTATCTGTGAAGATATTACAAGTAAATACTATGGACTATAAAAAACAACAAGATAAAAATATACCAAATTACAAAATGCTGTAATAGAGCATTGATGTACGATCAGTTTTAACAGAGATGAATCGTATCTGTGAAGATATTACAAGTAAATACTATGGACTATAAAGAACAACAAGATAAAAATATACCAAATTACAAAATGCTGTAATAGACCATTGATGTATGATCAGTTTTAACAGAGAAGAATCGTATCTGTGAAAAAATTACAAGTAAATACTATGGACTATAAAAGCAACAAGATAACAGTATACCAAATTACAAAATGCTGTAATAGAGCATTGATGTACGATCAGTTTTAACAGAGAAGAATCGTATCTGTGAAGATATTACAAGTAAATACTATGGACTAAAAAAACAACAAGATAAAAATTTACCAAATTACAAAATGCTGTAATAGACCATTGATGTATGATCAGTTTTAACAGAGAAGAATCGTATCTGTGAAGATATTACAAGTAAATACTATGGACTATAAAAAACAAAAAGATAAAAATATACCAAATTACAAAATGCTGTAATAGAGCATTAATGTACGATCAGTTTTAACAGAGAAGAATCGTATCTGTGAAGATATTACAAGTAAATACTATGGACTATAAAAAATAACAAGATAAAAATATACCAAATTACAAAATGCTGTAATAGAGCATTGATGTACGATCAATTTTAACGAGAAGAATCGTATCTGTGAAGATATTACAAGTAAATACTATGGACTATAGAAAACAACAAGATAAAAGTATACAAAATTACAAAATGCTGTAATAGAGCATTGATGTATGATCGGTTTTAACAGTGTGTTGCATCAAAGGTCGTCGCTAAGACTTGAACGTTGTTTAGAAAACTGATATAAGTAAATTTATTAAAAAGTTTATGTAAGTGATGTGTTTAGTATGGCAAATAAAATAAAATAATATTTATTGCGTCCTTTCGGCCTTGTCAAATCGAGATTATTGTAATATGAATATTATATCTCATTATGAAGTCTGTGGACTGGCTTTTGCTTCCTCTACCCTTCCCCCGGTCTATGTTACGCCTTCCGAGGTCGCGCAGCTCCCATGTGACCAGCTTTGATTTGTGATCAGTTTTAACAAAGAATAATATTACTCGTATATCTGTAATTACATTACAAATAGATACTATGAACTATAAATGCAACAAGACAAAAATTTAGCAATCTAAACAATTTTGTAATATAGCATTTATGTATGATCGATCAGTTTTAAGGAGATGTGCGTAACTCGTTTTACCATTAATGTAGGTCAGTAAATTGACGCTTGGTACCACTGGGAATAGAAGTGCGTATGCGCCAGATTATTATTTCAATTCCCACCTTCAATCGACGTGTTGTAGCGGATGGGATAGGATCGGAAATTTATTTGTTTGTAGTCTCTCGGAAACACGTCGAAGAGGTATACTTGACTAAGTAGGTAACAAGTTTCGTATTTATTAAAACATTATTTATTTAAAAAATGTTTACTTAACTTTTGATAAGCAATAATATCATGTAAAATTTTTTTTCAAATACAAAACTACGGAAATATGATAAACTTTGCATGAAAAAGTTTTGTAGTGATATTTATTACCAGCAAGTAAAATAACTCCATAATACGTTACGAAGTTTTTTCAACTACATACTATTTTACAAAACCTACACAGATTTATTATTTTGTACACATTCTACGCATAAGTCTAAACCCGTTGTTCTACTTAAAACACTGCACGGATTTCCGTTCAGAATCTCTCGTGCGGGTTATTTAGTCACACGCGGTACAAACAAAGACTAGCGAATACTTTACTACAGCCTTTGTTACACGCAACAAAACTTATTCCCAAGAAAACTATCCGCTCTTTGCCTATAATACATTTATTTTGGACATTTTATTAACCTACAAAAATCTTGAAATCTATTGATATTCACTAAAAAAATATTTTCTTAATTGATATATATGAACATGTTAGATTTAATATTTCATTTCTTATTTACATAAAATTTATGTGATTCTTTATAAATAATTTTTGTTCATGTGTAATGTTTTGATGACAAGACATAACTAATAGAAATTATTTCAGTAAATTAAATTTGAAAGTTGATAAATTTATAAAAAAGAACTAGGTTGAAAAATTATAAAAAATTAATTTTGAAGGAAATAACTAAATTCAAAATTAATAAAAATAGATTAAATTATGGTTGGTAGTAACACAAGATTAAATAATTTGAGAATGTTTGAAAATATTTTTCAATTTAATGTAAAGTATTAAAATGTAAATTAGAGACAAATTTTTAATAAAATAAAATAAAATTAAAATTTTTGACAGTAAATGGGAGATTTGATTATAAATTTGAAATAAAATATATGAATAATCATTGAAAATTAAAAATCGAAAGCCTTAGTAAAGATAAATAGGTCTACATAAATATAAATAAGGTAATTAGAACAAACCTTTGTTCAATACCGTATATGTTTGAAGGTTATTATAAATTTAGTTCATGATAAATCGTTACAGATTGGATTACTAAGTTGTTAAACGTATTACAGACTAGAAAATAATTAACGTTAAATTATTTTAAATAATTTGAAAGTTTTAAGTTTAAAATTTGAAATTTAAAATATTTGTTCCAATATATAATTAAATAAAAAGGAAAACTCCTGTACTAGTAAATATTTTATATAAATAAAAATCACCATTACTAACTTATGACTAAGAGTTCAATTTAATTTTCATTAAACAAATTTCCTAAATAATATTACAATATGGTCATTAAGCTGAGTGATAGAAATTAATTCAGTAAATTAAATTTAAAAGTGGATAAATTTATAAAAAAAACTTGGGTAAAAATTATAAGAATTTAATTTTGAACGTAATAAATAAATTCAAATATGATATAAAACCCTAAATTACGGTTTTGTAGTATCACAAGTTTAAATATTTTGAAATTTCTTAAAAATGTTTTTCAACTAAATGTTATTATTTTATAAAACAAAAAAAATTAATTAATTTTAAGATAGTAAATGGGATTTTCGATAATAAAACTGAAATAAAATATATGAATAATTATTAAAAATTAAATGAAATAGAAAAAGGGGAAATAACACCACATTTGTAAAAATAAGATAATTGTAAAAAAACCTTTGTTCAACAATGTATATTCTAGGAGGTTATTATATGTTTTGTTCATGGTATATCTTCACAGGTTTTATTATTGATTTGTTAAATTTACTACAAGCTATATTATATAATAAACGTTAAAGGTTAAAATTTATAACATATCTTTTTGAAGGAAATTGAGATTACTTTAAAATTAAAAATTTAAATGTTAAAATATTTTTTGGATTATTTTAAAAATTCAATAAAAAGTAAAACTCTTGCAGTAAGTGAGATCATAATTTAACCGGGGTTGTACAGACCTACAGTAGCCATCATCATCAGCATGTCCAAATAATAAGAGAATCGCAAAGTGTACAATTACTTTTAGTGTAGGCTGACAATGTTGGGGGATGTGTTAGACGAACGCTACCGATCCGGCAGCGTGTGTGTGTGTGTGTGTGTGTGTGTGTGTGTGTGTGTGTGTGTGTGTGTGTGTGTGTGTGTGTGTGTGTGTGTGTGTGTGTGTGTGTTGAAGCTGCCAAACCTCAATCTTTGGACGTTGCCCCCAAAACACGCGTTCAACGCCCTATCAAAAGTGCCCACATTTACGCGTTTTACTCGTAAACTGTACATGGTGATGATGTACACTGTAGGTCAGAAACGCGCCAGTTCAACCGCGGTTAAATATGATCCCACCCAACTTACCACATCCTGGTACCTGTGGTGTGTCGACCGTGATCAGTCAGTGGATAAATCCCTAGACTTTATTTAAAAACCAACAAAAATGTTCATTCTCATATTTTTATTTATATAGTCATTATTAATTTTTTTTAGTTTTAAAATTAATATAATACTTTGCTATATTAAGAACACTCCTTAAGAATCTTATTTCTAGCTTGTTTGAATTATTTATTTCTATTATTGTTGATGGTTTTACAAATTTCAGAAATTTTATTTAGTTCATTTACCATAGGGTAATTATTATAATTTTAAACATTATCTGTTCTAACTTGATTTAATTAAATTGAAGTTAAAATGTAAAACTAAAATTTACTTTTCAAAATATATTACAAAAATTACTTTAATTTTATTAAATGTTTGCTATTTTTTTATAATTTTTAGAAGCAGTTATTTAACATGAAATAAACATGATTGGTTTATAAAGTTCATAAATGTTCATCAATTATATTGTTATTATTATTACATTATATTTTCTATACATAATAATATTACATTATTATTTAAAATTCTCGAACTGTTGTAGTCATTTGAGAACATAATGATTTTTTAGACTTAAAATTACACAC
>JBAIZL010000394.1:1507500-1510000 GCA_036971475.1 Prosapia bicincta
ACGATTTTGTGACAATGGGATATTAATAACTGTTGCTGGTAAGTATTGCTGGAATTTGAACATGTCGATTACGGTTAAAATTACCATAAAATTAACCAATTAAGACACCTTCAAATCTATTACAATTTCCATTACTACTATTTAAGTAATCAATAGAAGAGTATGTTTTAAGTTTATTATATTTTTAATCAATATTTGTAAGTCAAAAGGATTTGTTTTGGAATTTAAAAGCATTTACTTATGTACCGACGCGTAAAAAATATTTAGATAAATGCAAGCTACTTGCACCCCTTATGTGTTCAATAAAATTATTGGAATCGATATTTTAAAGTACTGTAGCCTATATTAAAATCAAGTACTTCTTAGTTTCCAATCACTATATTTATTACTAGTTTTAATATAACTTGCCAACTACGATAGGTTTTGTCCCTTACCGTAAAATATATTGCATATTATTCTGACACGGGCCAGATTCTGTACTGCTACGTATCAAATTCTGCCATATAACCAGTCACTGGGCTTTTATTTCAAAAAACTAACTTAATGATATTTGACATTTGAGTCACTATATCTCGGGGAATATTTTATTCAAAAGCATCACACAGCTTAATGACCAGATTGTAATATTATTTAAAAAAGTTGTTTAGTGAAAAATAAATTGAATTCTTAGTAGTAAGTTACTAATAACCATCTATTATTATTTATCTAAAATATTAACTAGTACAGGAATTTTACTCCTTATTTAATTTTACATTTTTTTAAAAAATTGAATATTCAAAATATAAATTTAAAATTCTAAAATTATTTAAATATTTACTGATAATTTTAATGTTTAACATTAGTTATTTTCTAGCCTGTAATACATTTAACAACTCAATAATCCGACCTGTAACGATTTATCATGAACAAAATATATAATAAGCTCCAAAGATATACAATATTGAACGAAAGTTTGTTTTAAATTTCCTTCTTTTTACTTATGCGGTGATATTTATCTTTGCTATTGCATTAAATTTTTAATTTTCAATTATTATTCATATATTGTATTTCAATTTTATAATTCAATCTCTCATTTACTATTGTTATATTTAATTTAAATTTATTTCTTAAAAAATTACTTTTAATTTCCATTTTAATAATTGACATTTGATTGAAAAATATTTTCAAACATTCCCAAATTACTTTATCTTGTGATGCTACAAACCATAATCTAATCTACTTTTATCATCTTTGAATTTATTTATTTTATTTTAAAATTAGATATTTATAATTTTTTACCCAAATTTTTTAATAAATGTACCCGCTTTCAAAAATAGTTTTCTGAAATAATGTCTATTAATTATATGTTGCCATCAAAACATCACACATAAACAGAAATCAGCTATAAAAAAACACTACATTTTATACAAAAAGAGGACATGAGTTATAACCACTTTATAATTCTAAACAAGTTAATTCATATTTATCAATTGAGAAATTAATTTCGTATTACTGTATTTCAAATATCAAATTATTTCCTTTAATAATTGCAGTTGAATCCATTTTGAAAATGTATATTTACTTTGTAAATCTCGCTTTATTGAAATTATTAAAAAAGTTTTTTTAGACTACTTCATATTTGTTTAAACTTTACTTTTAACATAAGAAAAATATTAATTAAAAAATTTTTTCCCTAAAGTTTAATTACAAATTTTAAAATCTCAAATAAAATTATTTAATCAAAATTTAAAGTTTTAAATACAACTAAAGACAGTGCTAACTTGTTTTGCCAGTTTACTTCCACGAAACCCTCTCTTTTATCAGCCCTCGGTCAGGTATTTTGGTCCTGGGTCTGGTCTGTCCTTGGCCATGAGATAGAATCTCCCCCCCCTCTCTCTATTCTCTCCTCACTCTCACTCAAAGTAGGTCGTTTTTTGTTTTGTGACCCTGGATGTCTTAATGTTTAAGTTTTAATTAAATCGTATTTTTATACAAATTTTAAAAAGTCTTAAGTTCGTTATTTGTCTTTAGTATATTTATACATTTTACTTTCCTAAAATTTTATTAAACTTTTAAACTTTATTCAACTGTTCTTTATATTTATTTCGGCGTTACAAAACCACTTTACGCCTACTTACTTACAGTTCATATTGCGTTTAAAATTATTTGTATAGTTTTGCATTTATATAACAATGGAGACACGTATTTTTTTAAATTTAGAAATCAGAAAGAGCTTTGAAGATGCTGAATGTACAGTTCTAGAGGAAGTAACCCTAAAACTATCTTCGGTAAACACGAATTCTACATTCTTTCATCACCACTAGTCTTTAGCTGAACATATTCTATTTATCACTCACAGTTTAAAAAACAATTTCGAGCCTGACATCTCACCTTCTTTCGTGTTGTTTCCAGACTTGCCCAGCCTTAGAGTCCGTTCCTGTAGCGGCTTTTAATATTCCTTACTCAGCAAATATTTAACCAATCAGCAATCGGTCTAAATCGTAAGATAACTAGTGTTACA